>ATSW01006968.1:0-11959 GCA_000444245.1 Botryllus schlosseri
TTGTACTTGTGTGCTTTTGATTCCGAGGTAAAGAAGTCATTGAAATATTCGGGGCAATAACCGCAGTGGAACTGATACATAAACTTGGCGATTTCTAGTTTCTTCTATGTTATCTTCTATGTTTAGAACACCGAATCTCTTCAGCAGCGACTTGTTGGATGGACAACCAGGCCCTTTGGGTTTGGTCAGTTGTCTAAAAAAATAGTCAGCTTTCTTGCTCAGCTCCCAAAATACAGTTTTTCTTTCACATTATCAGTTGGTTGACTAAAAAAAGGTCCACTTTTCCGGCTCAGCTCCCGAAATAGCCGCCGGAGCGTTACTTCGGTGCTGATTTCCTGTATCTCAATCAAATTTTGACCTATATTTNANNACAAANTCTCAAAAAAGAGGACANNNGGGCGTCCTCCGAGGACACTTTCAAAAAANGTCAAAANAGAGGGACAAATCCTCTTNAAAGAGGACGTATGGTAACCCTAGCANAGCATAAAACAAATAATCATAATAACATNAAAAAATTTGGGGTGGAACAAGTGGAGTNAGTAATAGGAGATGAGGTGNNTGAATAATTCTTTTTTAAATGAGTGATGTGGAAGGTCTCGTATAGACGTANGTATAGAATTCCAAATAACAGGACTGTCATAGTCGATTGATTTCTTTGTGAGGTTACTGGTGGGAGGGCGTATATGGATGTTAAATACAAGATTGTTGACATTCCATAACAACCCAAAGCCCCCCCTCTATTTCATATTGATTAGTAAACTCCAACATTAAGAAAGGCTTTGTGGCCCATCTNAAATAGCATCGCGACGCACTNGTTGGGAAGCACTGATCGAAATAACCCATTGACTGGACGCGGGGGNATTTTCGTNCCCAAACCAGCAAAATCAAGTGTATCAATTTGCAATGGAAAATATTCTAGTTCATACCATGNGATGAATGTGACGNTNTGAAGAAAAAAAATTGNGAAAATTGTNATTTTCTTCCTCTTCCTTTAGTGAAGACGAGGAACTGACCATNGAGCCAGTAACAACAAATTCANCGGAAGNGGAGAATGAATCTGGAAAACCTTCNCATAATCCTGAATCCACTNCAAAAGTGAAATTCTCGGTGCCGAATAATTCCAAAGTCCACCCAGAGCGGCTCGACACGCTGGAAGAAGACTTGGAAGACATTGAGAATCCGTCGTTATGCCCAAAATGCTGTTTCTGTCCGGCCGAAAACAATAGTTCCGAGTCAACTTCTGTTATGGAAAAAGGCCAACAGGTCGCGAAACAGCAGGAGGTGGATGTGGAATCTCAGGAGATTGATGAGAACACGAACGAAGAATCGCAAAACGACGAAGAAGACAAGGAAATGGATGAGAAAATTCCTCCACGGTGCTTCCCAAACTGGTATTCACTCTTACCACATTATTGTATCGTTCAATTCACATCACCTCTCTTGTCAGGTGTAAATGCTCCTGTGCAAAATCCTGCTGCGGATTTCCAGCTTGGACTAGATGCCGTATAGCGGTTTATAAAGTCGTCAAGCATCGCATTTTTGAGTGGTTCATTCTGCTTGTCATACTTGCCAGCACTGTGACATTGGTGAGTTTTNTTGTTGTTTTATTGCCTTTCATGGGACACCTAAAATACGGATATGCAACTTTTTTGCTAGCACCAAGCTCTAAATGATTTTGGGTGGTTTTGAGGACCCCTCACCGCAAAATTTGGTATGCTGGTGACTATGGCGATTTTTTTATCTAAAAAGGGAAGATTTTGACCTCAAAAATCAATTCTGACATCTTTTGACCTCAAAAAACTTAATTTTGACAAAATTTTGACGTCATGTATATAAATCAGGTGTTTTCCCTCATAATGTTAGAATTGTACTACTTATCTTCATTTCTGGTTGGAACTGTCTGTCCTTACGAAGNAGTTTTGCCTGAAAAAACTTTGTTGACTTGAAAACTGACAGATTTTCCCATGCAAAAACTTTATTTTAACGAAATCTGGACCTATGAAGAATTCCAGTAGTTACATCATGCATTATGGTAGAAATAATTGAAATTTGCTGTTGTACAACGAAAGATTCTTTTCTACATTCTCGGGTAGAAAGTGTCTGTCCGAGTAGCTTGCCAAGAATAGAGAAAGAGCGTTAAACAGCAGCAGTTGGTGGCTGGCAACACTGAAGTTGTTCATACACTGCTGGTGACACACCGTGTTGCTTCATTATGACAATGTTGTCTACAACTCAATTTTTCATCATGTGCTTCTTGACATAGGAATCAATTCCCAGTCTTACTTCAGTTAGGATATTTCGGTAGGTTGAGCATAACACCATTTCAACCTGTTTGTTTCATTTAACAGTTTATGATTCACAGTGAGTAGATCATTGGCCGTCTACAACGATAGGCCTATAAAGTAGGCTACAAGCTGTAAAATGTCAAATGATAAGTTCACTGACAGCGNAAACATCTACGATACCAANGAAATGCAGGTTGCGAGAAAGGTCATCACTTTAACCCAGTCCTAATCATGGCCTGATTACGAGTTGGATTGNGATAGTGTTTGTATCGACCTTGTGGTGTTGTGATCTCAGCACTAAATATAAGAAAGAGATAGGGACTGATAGNATAAGTGGGGACAATGTAGCTTTGTAGTTGTAGTTGAAACTAGTTCGCAGACCCNAAGGACCCGGAAGCNATTCAAGATTTTAAGCTTAATCCAACAGAAATACATAACAAACAAACAGCCACACTAAGTATATAGCAAAAAAAAATCGCAAACACAGTATTTGCTATCAGGTAAGAATGATTGATACGACCTGCGAGGTCAATTAGTCTGTTCACTGTCTCTGCATAATAGCAATTTCAGTAGCTTTCTAGCTTATAGTAGCAAACAGAAAATGGGAAGCNAAGTCTTGGTTAAGTATGGTAACAGTCTTACTNTGAAGNGGTAATCAAGTAGATCTTTTTCTAAATCTATCACACNGCAAGTCGACGAATATATTTGTTCACACGTGCCAGTGNTNTGAAGTTGGACTAGTCAGNCACTCAGACAATGTATCGATTGAAATTACAAATGANCTTTTATTCTTCCACCTACGCAATGTGTGCCGGTATAAATAGATCCAANTTTATCAATGGAAAGTCCTACAGAGTTGCAGCAATCGTGACATTACATAATGAGATAACGACACATGACTTGGCAAGACCTATGATTGATCCTAGGGGCGAANGACATTGCGCTGGTATGAAGCATAATATCGATTATAAGGTGTCAGTTGAAAGCTGTGGTCACATNATAAAGCNAAGNGAGTTTCNTTAAAATCATGTGGAAACAACTATATTTTCTAAGAACTGGTACTATACACAGGAAAAACAAACATTCAAGTAATAAATTCTAAATTCATGATGTGCCAGTTCCTTGAAACCGTAAGGCAGACCTTATATAAATCATATCNAGTATGCACTGTAAGTACTTGACTACCCCNCAGAAGTATGTTGCTATTGANCACCTNAGCTAATAACAGCCCNAAATCACTTTCAACTCTGAAACTCCCAATGAAGACATCCGTGAGATCAATTCTCAGATTGTATTCATTGCAGTTTGCAATTACGAGAAGCCATATCCATATTGACTTTCAAGACACCTTTGATTTGAGTGNGAAGGTGACTTTCTTATGNGGCAGGCATTNGAAGATATTAACNTGAAAAATGAACCAGAACGGGAAAGGATATTGATCATTCTGGAATACATATTCACCTGCATCTTCACTGCTGANATGGTATTGAAATGGATTGGAATCGGCTGGAGAAGATATTTCACGAATTGGTGGTGTGCCGTTGATTTTATAATAGTGGTGGTAAGTACAATGATTTTACATTTTACATCACAAGAATTGAGNTTGATAAANATAGGACTTTGTACTATTATTCTACATAGTGTAGGAATAGGGATTTGGATTGATTATATTTCACATTATTTAAAATTTTACTTATCTTCTCATACAAAACACTGTATCGCGTACATATTCATCAAATTCTATGAAATTCATGTATCACTTATTGACTTTATGATTTGGAACAATNAACTACTCTGGTTCCGGTTGACATAAAGAACGTCACGACCCCATCAGTACCAGTCAATACTGATCACTTTAGGGCAACTTTTGGCAACTTTTTTTACAGCTTCCGACAGCTTCCTAGATACTCAGAANNTATGTAATATGATGTTTTAAGCTGTTTGGAGGGATTGGTTATGCAACTTTCTTCAANTTTTCTCTATTGTTCATACCAATTTTTAATGCAACTTTGATCAAATATTGCGTAAAAATGTAAAGGATTGATTTAAAAACATGCTACAAACTATTCCTAGAATGGTTCTATTCTCATTTATTTGCATAACAAAGAGCTATATGATGTGTTAGCTGCATCTCACTGTTATCTATGACACNATGTTCTGCAAGAAANAAGCTCAACTACCCCTGCCAAGCATGACCGTGTCCGAACAATATGGAAATAGATTGCTGTATAATTCTGTAGTTTAAATTTGAGATNGTTTCCCATTTCGACACCGCCCAAAATTAAATTTCCACTGGGTCACCTTATTCAGGCTATTGATTTTGTTAAAGTCGCCNAGAGTCAGTATTTCTGCAACGCCTTGGGTCAAGTTTGCAGACTTAGGGGGTTTGGGGTGTGTTATTTGACTTGTTTTAGGAGGAGGGGGTTATCGCTATGCTGTTTGGCTTTTGGGGGAAAAATTATTCCCGTATTACGTAATTTTATTGCTGTGTACCGGCCAAAAATGTAGATTTTGGCGGTCTCGCCGGAATTTTTGGCGTTCTTGCCAGAATGTCCGTGAAATGGCAAAGTAACAAATTTGACAGCTCTGCAGGAACTAAGTTATGCAACGGAACCCTTCGAGTATCTCACACACTACTATTNCATCAAAAATTATAAATGCAACTTTTTATTGCAACATTTGTCAAAATTAAGTNCAAATTTCTCGCGAGCAAAAACTTGCCCTACTGATCATGNTTTGTTTGGTACAACATCTCACGTTTTTTACCTCATTGGTTGACGGTATACAATATACATGATAATGAGAGAGACCTAGTGATACATTCATATGGTCAAAGGCCATTAATTCTGCCGTCGGCAAACATCTGTTAGATAATCCGATTTGTGCGAATAATCATCGAGACGACAGATTTCGCGTCGTTGGGAGGGGTCGGGCCCTTCACACTTCCATTTGTGGGCCTTGGAGTCGACTTCATTCGAAATACACCAACCCAAACTCTGTCAAAAAAAGAAGCTCGTGTACCACCTGAAAATAGTACATTTATCGCTCTCTCATTCGAAATTTTATGCTGTTGACGTCATATTTTGTGATACGATTGTTGATATACAATGCTCTTTCTCTACTAGTTGTAGACGATTACCCNTNACGAGTGTCANCCGANAATATTCGGGTTTATTTCAATATGAATANACTATTNAATCNTATGGNTATNCNCNCNACATNTTATGAACATATGTCANGTGATAGAACNGTGTTGTTCCANATGCANGGTTTGGTTTTATTTTGNATANGATGGAACACACTAGGAGGCNTNGNGGCATCTACANCAGTACTGATATACTCCAAAAACAAATCGTTAGAACTGTGAATGAAACAATTATAAAATCGAAAANAAACGCTTCAAATTAAATNCCCCAAGCTGGTGCGATAACGTGATTTTTGTATTGTCTTGCTCTNAGCTNATTGCTCACAGGNATTNGTGTCATANACCTACTNCAAGCACCATGNAATNGATATATGAAACAACCACTTTACAGATATCATGGATCGGNATTGGAGCTACCGCAGTGGGTTCGGTTGAATCCTTAAAATCTCTCCGGACATTGAGAGCTTTGCGTCCTCTGCGGGCAGTTTCTCGCTGGCAAGGGATGAAAGTAAGATTNTCTTCAGCNNTGTCTCGNATGCTGATTGANTTTTCCGTCCGATACAATGTAGTGATAAGTCAGACCATTTCCCAATGTATTTTCCAATGAAATTAGTACCGTGAAAATGNATTTTGAATTGACTTNATGAAATTGAAGTAAGAGAGAGAGAGAGAGAGAGAGACAGTTTTTATTGAGTAAAAATTACATTCCAAAATAAAATACAGGTTNCAGCGATACGATCCTTAGGGATCATCAGTAATNGTAGTTTTGGCTTGCTCTCTTGTTTCATTTGAATATTAGTTCAAAAGTTTACAGTTTACAAAATTGTGATTTGAAATCATGAGAAATCAAGTTGAAAAGAAGCATGCACATTGCTAATGCACACACTCACTGAGAACAAAAATCACATAAAANGATTAACATAGATAGCCTACAGAATATCCAGATATGAAGGTTTTACCTAAACATCCATAAACCAGAGCGATTGATGACTTGAAGCTGATTCANCCTGTTTGACACGAATATTGTGTGACATANAATTGCAAACTGNAAATAGCTGTGCATGCATATTTTCTGTACCACCACCACTGCCGTGTGTTATGTATTTTGGTTTGATGAAAATAAAGACTCTCTCTCTCATACTTAGTCCAACTGCTGTTTGTACGTGTAAAGGACTAGATTGACCTACATACTGCGGTACCAACATAGGGATAGCGTCTTTTAAAATTACAAATCTGACATTCTTTCAGGTTGTGGTCAATGCCCTGATGCTTTGCATACCGTCTATCGCAAATGTTCTTTGCGTATGCTTGTTCCTGTGGTTTGTCTTCAGCATCATCGGTGTTCAGCTCTTCAAGGGGCAGTTCTACAGGTGTGTGTTCCTTTCGTATTTCTTTGTCTCATTCTCAAACCATGACTGCATACTTACAGATGCGTGAACGGTGCGGGAGAAATCTTTAATGCCTCGGCAGTGCGGACCAGAGCCGATTGTATGCAAATTCAGAATTCATCCTGGATTACGCCAAAGATAAATTTTGATAATGTCGTGAATGGAATGATTGCCTTATTTCAAGTGGTGCGTATATTAGATGTTTGTTGCATTTCCGCAGTACGGAACTGAGGCAATATACCGTATACTCCCAGATGCAATAATGGTTACAAAAATATGAATTATTATCCATCATCTATGGTACTGTAAATCCTTCCCGACTTCCTAAAATCCAAGTTGCCAGTCATATTGCAATCAAAATACACAATGCCTCAATATTGCTATATATGCATATCATGTATAATACTAAATTTATTAGTTGAACTAGAGCAGTGGTTCTCAAACTGTGGGGCGCGAAGCTGCGGTCAACTAAAAACATGTTCCTTCAATTTACCTTCAATTCGGTGTTCTTGTGCTATATCTAGTCCAAATTTCATATTTGATAATTCTCTCATCTTTACTCATAACCTTCCATGCCATCAAAGTACCCGTGGGATTGCTAGCATTCTGGTTGCATTTTGTGATATGACGATAAGGGGGCGTGTCTAAAAAAGTACCTACACATACCTACACAATGTCTCGGCGTTGCTACAACTGGTCAATATTGAGTTGGAATATTCTGTCGTTTCATGGGACAACAATGAAGTCTAAACTATAGCCAGCAATCACAAAATCCTTGTTTTCAAGTAAATCCAAAGTTTTCTTGTAAAGAATTATGGCTGTTATGGAGGGACCCTATCCCTATAAGTTAGGGTTACCATATGTCCTCTTTTAATAAGAGGATTTGTCCTCCTTCTTTACTTTTTTGAAAGTGACCCCGGAGAACGCCCAAATTTTTTAAATTTAAAAAAAAATTTGGTTAAATGTAGGTAAAAATACAACTGAGATATAGGAAATCAGTACTGAGGTAACGATCCGGTGGGTCTTTCGGGAGTTGAGCCAGAAAGACGACTTATTTTTAGTCAACCAACGAAACTTGGTATTTCGGGAGTCGAGTCGGAATGATGACCCTTTCTTTTAATTCAACCAACTACAAACTCGGAATAAATTTACTAATTTTCCTGGATTTTACTCCCGTATTGTAAGTCTGAATATTTTGAAAAAGTGTCCTCTTTTCANATTCCCGAAATATGGTNACCCTACTATAAGTTCAATACCAATACCAATAAATTCTGCGAAAGATATATTGATCCAGTATAAATTTGAGATTTCGAATGATTAAATTGAAACGACGCACTTGTCAGGCAACATTCGAAGGCTGGATGGAAGTTATGGCAGATGCAAACGACGCTACCGGGATAGATATGCAACCGATAAGGGGAGCCAACCCCTACTCCTACATATTCTTCCTCATATTCGTGCTCATAGGCTCGTTCTTCATTCTCAATCTCATCGTCGGTGTGATCATCGAGAGTTTTCAAAAGTTGAAAAAAGAGGTACGGCAATGGTGCACATGAATGTATGTATTGCCATTGTATGTATCATTGCTGTTTTTGTCCTTTTCGAAAAGAACGAATCGAAATCTGCCATCGAAGCCTTTCTCACCGATACTCAGAAAAGTTTTTATAAAACCATGCGCACAATGCTAAACAGAAAGCCGAAGAAAACCATTCCTCCACCTCAGGTTTGTAGATTTGGACATTTGCTGCCATCGCTGATTAGTGAGTGTTGTGAGTGGTACTAGTTCAAAGTATATTGAGAGGTGATAATTAACGAGGTACTTCTATTTTTCTGAGTACGCAAGGAGGTTTTGTTGCCTACTCGCACCACTTACTCAAGTGGTTATGTTTTTAGACTACATCCACTGATACAGTAGAAAAATAATGAAACTCACGCGGTACACTTATGCCGATAAAAGATTCTTTAAAAAGACCGATGTGGTCAGGAAGAACAAAGGATGTTGCACTGTAGCAGTGTTGGGATGACTCGAGTCATGACTTGACTCGAGTCGAACTCGAGTCAACTTTTTCGTATGACTTGACTTGACTCGAGTCACTTTGCAAAAATGACTTGACTTGACTTGACTCGGCGTTTCAGAATTGCGGATTGACTCGTGACTCGGAGCAAAATTTACGAGTCAATTTCAAGTCATCAGTAAGTATACGGTGTTGACCAAATCCCTGTATCATGTGTATTGTGCATACTCGGATTATTAGCGATAAGCCGGTGACACTTGTGAGAGCATCCAGTCATTCACTNANTGTACGTTTCACTGGTCCTCCATNGTTACATCANAAATATATTGGCCGCAAACGAAATGATCACAGCCTANGTTGCCGTAGTAGTAAGTAGATTAATAGCAACGTATCTCTGTTTCTTAGACGGCTCAGTGCNTACATTGCGCAGTGCTCACCTTTACCANCCATCTTGTATGATTTAAATAGAATGAATATAGTTCATGCATTTATATTCTCACGGATGTATAGCTGGGTAGTGTATTGTACCATATCAATCTGTTTGAACTTCTCGACGCTTCGTATTCGAATCTCTATTTTGGCGGATAATAACATTAATAACAGACTGTAGCATGTTACTATACAGTTACTCACGTATTTTATTAGTAGTTCTACGTGTGCGTGTGCGATACAATGCAATTTTGCATGTATATTNAACTTTATATTCGTTATTTGATTCAAGATGAATNGCNAATTAATNTGTCTTTCACACAGCTNGCAAAAATGTTATGACTTTGAATNNTCACTCNTACTTCGANAATTCAATTTGACTTGAATTNTGACTTGACTCGTGACTTGACTTGACTTGACTCGACTTGACTCGAGTCACCTCCAAAAATCGAGTGACTTGACTTGACTCGAGTCACCTTCGAAAATCGATTGACTTGACTTGACTCGAGTCAAAATCTGCAGTGACTCGAGATGACTCGTGACTCGAAGGTAGTGACTTGATCCCAACACTGCATTGTAGACATACATACCCTCATTATGTCATTAATTACAAGCAGTGTCTCTTGTTTAAAACTTTTAATTTCTGTCAATCTACAATAATGATGTTCACATAGCCATCAGGATAGAAATGTTAACACTATTTTGATCATTTAATAGTACTTGAAAGCAGGCAGCTAAAAGTCATCCAATTTCTTTTGTAGAAACAGTTTTCACAGTTGTGCATTTTCATGAATCAATTAATTAGCTGTTCTTCTGCTGGCTTGATTTACTACAATGTCATAGTTGGTTTTCATTGTCACACGTGCTTATGTATCAGCTGTTGAAGAAGTTGAAGCGCCTTCTATCGTATGTGCTAGCCTTCAGGCCTTTTTCATATTATTTATATGGTTCTATTCCAAAAATCCTTAAATATTTGTGGCACACTAGAGAATCTGTGATGTAATGTGATTGATTGTCAATATCCGAGTTATTTAATTCTGGGTGTACAATTTAGTTCCTGCCCATCTTAACTTGGTGGTAATATTTACTTTTACAGCGACTGATTATTATCTATTTTCAGAACGCGTTCCAAAGAAAAATCTTCAACATGGTAACACACAGCCGGTTTGAGGTAGCCGTGTTCTCTGTAATTGTACTCAACATGGTAACGCTCGCGATGGAGCATTATCAAATGTCGGATACTTGGAAATTGGTGTTGAGATATGTGGATCTGGTCTTCACGGTCGTGTTCATCATGGAGGCCATTACGAAGATATTGGGGATGAGATTCTATTACTTCAGGGATGCTTTCAACGTCTTTGACTTGACAGTGGTGCTGTTATCCATCATTGGTAAGAGCAAAGAGTTCTGTTCATATGTGGTCAGTAGTAGCCAACACAGCTACTCAAGTAGTAGCTACAAATAGAAGTAGCAATTTGCAAGGCACATAACAGGGTTGTAACCAAGCTGCAAAGCTCCGAGTCACAAGTCGATCTCAGTTTTATAGTTTTGACTCAAGTCAAGTCGAGTCATTTTCAATTCAACACCGAGTCAAGTTCGAGTAGAGGTTCAAGTCTGAGTCATTGTGTTGACTGCTCAGTTTTCAAGTCTTGTTAAACCCACTTTTATAACTCTGTTTGGTGATATCGAATGGTTCGCATTTATAACATACTCATTTTCCTAACTTTTAACTGTTTCTGGTCGCATTTTCAAGTACCAGTACCAATAGACGAAATACCAACAGGGTGGTTACTTTACTGTTCTTCAAAATTACAATGAAATGTTGGTCTTGGCCGTCTGAATCTCGAGTCATATGACTTGGTTCGAGTCATGCGCAATGACTCGAGTCCGAGTTGAGTCAATACACAGATTGACTCGAGTCGAGTCATTTCCGCATTTTGAGAAAATGACTCGAGGCAAGTCGAGTCATTACAACCCTGGCACATAATGTTGTAGTATAACATGAGAGGTCTATAAAGTAGTCAATGAAATAGTTTTAAAAAGTAGATTTAATTGAGGTGAGGTGATAAATGAAAAGTATACCCAGAAACTATCTTTATCTGTTTGAATCAATCTGTTTAAAGTGAGAAAATTGAGTATATCATGAATCCGAGGCCTTCGATAAAGTGAGTTGAACCAGACGTGAACTAGATAATGAACAGAAAACACTATGACTTGGACTCGAGTCTTAACACTATAACTCGGACTCGAACTGTCGCCTCCTGACTCGGTATTGACTCGGTGGTGATTTGAAAATGATTCGACTTGTGACTCGGAACTTTGCGACTTGGTTACAATTAGGGTTGCATTTAAAACAAATAACGGTTGTTTAAAGATATAAAATTGTGTTTTTTAAGTTGCATCATTATGCCATAATTTTGTAGATACTTTCCATAAACGTGTTCTGTGAGCCTACGGACGATTACCACTAGATATAGCCGAAGTATACGATATGGGATGGTTGGAAACCTCGAAATATAGGTCATTGGTACGGAATGAATGTTCTGATGATGATGATCGCCGACCGTAAGAATGCTGCAACAGGATTTAGTCGTGGTTGAAGATATGTTTGGTCCGTATATGACAGGGGCTGGAAGCCTATTTCGTGAAAGGAGCTCCTGAGACTGCCAAGGCACACAGGTGCCTTGGCAGTCTCAG
>ATSW01006970.1:0-11586 GCA_000444245.1 Botryllus schlosseri
GACATTGGGTAATACCGGCTGGAAAATGGAGGCAGTCCCCTAAAACCAATTTTTATTGAAGTTTCAAGTCATTTTTCGGAACTTGAAAACCCCCTTTTTAGGATTTGAAAAAAAGTCATTTTCACTCCACCCTACAACGCATGCCTATTNACATTCCAACATTTAACGACAAATGACGATACATATCCTCACATCTTCACCAAGTCTACCTTCCTCTCATTCGAATTAAGTTCTGGCACATGAAGCGATTGTCTGGCATTCATCCTGATTGATACGCAACCTTTTGTCACATTGTACGCATTCGCGTAAAATACATCACCTCTCCATATCCCGATAACCCAAAGAAAATGCAAGACTCAAATAACTGATTAATATTTATTTCAAATCAATTCTATACATTTCATAACATGAAAACGCAGNCCAACNNNNCANNNTNAGAATCACAGAAATTCCAGTCATTACTCTCTAAGTGTAAGATGAAGATACTTATTAGGAGTCATTAACAATACTCTGAGTTATGAGTTGCGGATAATATCAGTACAATTGCAAATTAGTCACAATGGACGGTAAGAGTATTTTATGGAATGCCAAGAAGCAAATCATAATATCTCAGTAAAAAGTGAATATTGAATCACATTCATACGATTATCTGAAATTTTGATTGTTATGGGTTGACAATTTGCCTCTTTTTCAGTTAACTATGGTGTATTAAGTCATTTAGAATCAATTAATCACATATCAATAACAAACGAGATCATAGTCAGAGGGATAAGCCAATTATATTATGCTTGAAGCATTTAGAAACACCAAGGTAGCAGAAAACATGGTCATTGGTCATAGAAGCGAGAAAAATCGTTGGCTTGAAGTACTGCGACAGTCATTCGACAGAATAATATCAAGGTCATGAAATATCTTGGTAATGGAAGTTTTAAACTCTGTACCTTTAAACACTCTACTGAAGTCAACTGTGCTAAAGATATAGAGAAAGATCACAAGATGATGATGGAGCATGGAGAATCCTACGTAATTGACATTACAATGGATTTCATACACAACACTACATTTATTTTCAACAAAATTATATATTTAATATTTTTTTGGGTTTTATGAAGTATTTAATTTCTATCATAATACATCACACAAAACATAACAACACTACACACTGCACACACTGCACATCTAAGATTATAACAATTTTTTAAAATCATTTTTCCATATTTAGGTATTTTTTGTAACTTCTATTATAATCAATTATTTTAACGTGTAACACGATTAAATACATTTATTTATTTTATCCCGCTATTTGATTCTGCCTTGCGAATCAATCATTACAATAGCAGAAAATCAACAGGATGGCGGCTTGAACTCTATCGTAGTAAAACCATCTGCACATTGAAATCAACTTAAACCTTCATTTTCGGAAATATTTAGGATCGACGTGACGCTTTACGGTATTGCCATTGTTTTCGTCGAATTGTGAATTTTTTTGGCAACTGTTTTGGTTACCTAATTGTGAAATGCAATATGCACAATACAAATAGTATTGCGAATTTGCATCAATTAAACATGAAATAGCCAGTTTAAATTCTTAAATGAAATGCGGTAATTCTACTCTCCATATTTCAATTTTGCTGATGAGGAAACGTTGGCTCTTGTAAACGATCCACGATGTTGCTTCTGTTACTCTCTGTACCGCAGACTGGAAAACAAGAACCTCTGAATAAATCAATATCCTAGTTAATAAAACATGTTTCCAAACTATTCGAACTATGAGCCGGAGATGGACTGTTCACGCGGGTACGTCAATACACTGCACAAAATAGAATTGGACTTTTTGTAGACTACCTGGGCTCATAGCTGGATAGATTAAAGGGATTTAATCTACAGGTGGATTGTGTATTTATATTTTCGCAATACGATTCTCAGGTATCTTGGGCACACAATTCAATATACGGTAGCATATTTGTTCAGTACTCCCATTTCATGAAAA
The DNA here is from genome assembly GCA_000444245.1 of Botryllus schlosseri. Classification (NCBI taxonomy): domain Eukaryota; kingdom Metazoa; phylum Chordata; class Ascidiacea; order Stolidobranchia; family Styelidae; genus Botryllus; species Botryllus schlosseri. Next base: position 1,991 of record ATSW01006970.1, read on the forward strand.
TAAACCTGCGGGCAACACATCGTATCCCAGGAAGCGGTATTGGGTGGGACGGTTTATTTGCTAGAGCTAGAGGATATTTTTGACAGTTTAGATTTTAATTAGGGAAATTGCGGTGCAGTTAACAATGTCAAGTATCAATGTCACTTAAAAAGTATCTCTAGAGCATGTTTGATAGAAATTATATTTTTAATGCCACTAGGATCATCCCTATGAGTGGAAAATTCATTAAAACTAGGGACTTACGTTTCTTNTTCAAGGTAGCCTAAAATAGGTGACGATAAGCGCACTACTATCATACTTAGATAATTAGACAATTCTAGTTGTCTAATTAGACTAGCTCGAGCGAAATGCCGGTAATCTAATTTGAATCTNTTTTGTGGAACGGTTCTCTGCTCTAATTCTAATCTGTAATCTAATTTGTCAAATTTTTATATGTTCTCATTTTAATTCAAACCCTGTAAAAGCTACTGAGAGAACTGTATAGTTTGAAACGAGCCAAACTTATTTCACAGACATTTCCTATTATCATGCTGATAAGAATAAACCATGATTTGATAGTAATGGAACTGGATTCAATGACCTAGTTTTTGCGGATTCAGTAATTTTAATTCCAATCTAATTTGGAAAAATGTATAATTACACCTGCAGTTTTAATGTATTTTAACAGCTTGTTTCATGAAAAGTATATTTTTAATGCCACTAGGATCATCTGTATGAGTGGAAATTCATCTACGTGCGTTTTATCATCAAGGTAGCCTAAAATAGGTGACTATTTTAAATCCGAATCCTATTCCTGATGACACATTCAAATCCAAGTACAAATCCATATTTTTTGTCTCGCGTCCATATCCGCGTCCAATCCGGTAATGGCTGAAACTTGATCAAAAAGTCGCATGAAAATGAAAGTTACGTGAAATTTTATGTCAAAGTACGGATGAAAATACATCTTCGAATGAATCATAAACCATTATCTAAAGCAGTGGTTCCCAACGTGAGCGATTTGGCGGTCTAGGGGTGCGATAGCGGGGCGAAAATGGAAAAAGGGTGCGACAGGGGGCGAAAATAGCAAAGGGGACGATAGGGGGGCTATGGTATGTTAAACCGGCTATATTGAAGTCAAGTCGCAGAAATGACTTTTTTTTAGTCAACCCACGAAAATGTAGCTGCAAAAGTGTAAAACTTCGATATCGAGCCGTAAAGTGGACCTTTTTTTTATTCAACCCGCCGGNGATTACAGTTTGTATGCCCATTTTTCGGTTCACAAAATTTGNGGNGCGATGANNGGTGTGNTGCTTGAAAAGGGGNCNNTGANTCGAAAAAGGTTGGGAACCACTGATCTAAAGCCAGGCAAAAGAGATGACGNGTGACCTCAATACCATAGAGATGCATAGAGTGGATTCGNAAAATCGTGAAGTTATTTGTTATAGTTTCCGTTGAAAAGCGGTGGCTTTCAAAGGGAACATTGCTGCGGCCAAAATGTTTTTCACACTCTCCACTTTCATTTCAGACAACATCATATTTAGAGCGCAGTGTCGTTTTAATNTGTTATAGTNATGTCAGTCGGCAGTGAAATGAGAAATCANACACAATATGATGCCCCGGCAGTANAATNTATATNACGTATATCTAATCCAATTAGATATGAGAATGAGTGAAAGTAACTCTAATCCATTTGTAAAACATTCCCTGCAATATGCAGCTAATTATTTACATATTGACAATCGATTCAAATCACTAAATTTATATTCGATTTATATTCGCACCGGTTCCACGTTCTGCGAGATACTTTCACAGAACGAATATGAACTCGCATATTCGTTTTCGTATCAAAGGTTAATCGAACAAAGTAATCCCGAATGCTATTTTAAGATTAATATACTTGATTAGGTTGGACAAAACGATTTCGGAATTAATGCAATGTTGCTGATTATAATTCAGTTCTACCTAAAAGAATGCACAATGCACATGAATGATGAAATGATTCGTAACAACGCCAATATAAAAAGTGGGATGCTGTGTGACATAAAACCACGAATCCTGCAGAGAAGTGGTCAATAACGAAGTAACTCTACTTTATCAGACTACTCAAGTAGTGCTGTCTACATGCATCGATTAATCAAGGGGCTGTCATTTTAGACTACTCCTGTTTCTACTTCTTGTCACAGTTGTTAGTCAAAACTACTTACTTTATACAATATTGATTTTGAAAAGTATCAAGTTGTTCCTAGCTGCGTATTCGTCATCGTTTTCAGTGAAATTCTTATAGGAGGAGCTTTAAATAACTTATCTATCACGGTGACTGCATGAACATATTTTCAAAGATTCCACACACTTGCAGTGTCATTAGTAATTTTGCATTAGCCGCGAATACATATCTTGCAATTTGAAAGTATATATCTCCTATAAACTGCTAAAAGAATACGGCCCTTCGACCAAATCTACTTTTTGAAACTACTTATTTCACTACACTTCAGACTAATACATTTTCTACTTCCACCTCAAGTCAATTTGTTATTTCTTGGACATTGCTACTTCTACTTGTATATCAGCAGCAGCTTATGGCGCTATTTATCGTTCTACATTAGTCTTAACTCTGACTACTTTGAACCCCTCTAATCATTCATGAACTCGTGTTAGCAACTCTCAGAACCGATCGGAGTCCGCTTNCTGNTCNCCAGATGTCGCAAATAAGCTNCATGAAGTATTAAATTTGTTCNATAGTTACATNAGTTTATGAAAGTGGTTTACAAGTTTCTTTGACTTATCGTCACCTTATTAAGGTCGGTATATCTTTATCACGCCCCATAATGGTAGAAGTACTATCAGCAGCNAAGTAATTGTGCTTTTCTGTAGTATTTATTATTATATACTTGTTTCGCTTACTCAAGTAGTTTTGTTCGTATACTACCTCTACGTCAACAATTTTTTTATGGTGAATACTCATTTTTGCATACTTGACATTGTCAAGTAAAGGTAGATTTTGACGTACTAAAACAATGCCTTGCTTCGAAATTGATATGCAAGCTCACAATCAGCAACGTGTGAGAGATCATGTCTGAATTCCCTACAACAATTAATCGTATTAAGTATGGGATGTCATATGAAACTAAAATTCATGAATACCGTGAGTTATCACGTAACCCTGAAAACGACACTATGTCATGCATGAAACTAAAGCCTCATCATTTCATGATTAGTAACGAATTGGACCTGTTACGTGAATTGACCACTTCATTCAAAATGATCGCGCTTATTTAATATACCTAATCAAACGTATCTAAGATACGATGCAACCAAACAATGACTCACAGTATAAAACTTCCAACTCAGTATCGAGATCATTTACAATCTTCTGGACTTTCTGCAATTCGNCTCCTTTCAAACATATCATNTTNNTNCNNGTATATCAATGTNACTTTCTTCAANTTANANTTGTTGACGAGAGACGAAATCTCNNCGAGTGAACGCACNANATCCAAANTTGAATATGCATCNGATATATTCGATCTGNNGTGAGAAATTATGACTATTAATATTGTGTATTACAATGATGCTTACCACTATTGTTGACCATTTCACCAGGGGCCATGATGTTTTACAATATACTTTTGATCACCAGTTTGGACGGTTTAGTCTTGCCCGCTAGGCTATTCTGAAAAAATGGGCGTATTATCCGACGCATTTCCAATACATGTTGAGATTTCTAGTCGGAAACACTTTCATTCTCTCAAGACAGAAAATGTCGAGCATTTTCGGTTCAGGTCAAATTATAACCATCCGACCGTGCTGTTTAGGTTACACGGTAGTCACCGTCAGCAACAAGTCACTGCCATTGACACTAGTGTTACCATAAGTCCTATTTTTTGACATTTTTGAAAGTGTTCTAGGAGGACTAGGGGTGTTAAATATTTTTTTTTAATTTCATCGGCTTAGTTGTCAAATCGTCAGGTTACCTGGAAAAGCGTTGCATTCAAATTTTGACTCAACTCCAACCAGTGGATCTGAGGTCAGTCAAATTGAAATTTCGGTCATGTTTTGAAATAATAGTATTTACGGTGACCAATTTTGTCACACTGAAATGACCAAAAATCGTGTTCCAGGTACGCCCCGAGTGACCTCGGCTTCTACTGGTTGGAATTGAATCGAATTCGGTGTGCAACGTTTTTTTAGGTAACCTGACGATTTGACAACTAAGCCGATGAAATTTGAAAAAAAGAATTTTTTTTCAACACCCTTAAGGTACACGCTCAAATGACCTCTTTTTGAGAATTTGTCCTCTTTTTTGAAAATTTTGGTAAAATGTACGTGAAAATTCAACTGAGAAATTTGAAATAATTACAGAAGTAACGCTCCGGCAGGTCTTTCGGGATTTGAGCCAGAATGGTGACCTTTTTTTTTCTACTCAACCAACTACAAAATTGGAATAGATTTGCCAATTTTTTAAAATTTCACTCCTGTGTTGCAAGTTGAATTTTTTAAATGGTGTCCTCTTTTCAGATTCCCAAACCATGGTAACCATAATCGACAGTCAATTCTGAGAAGGCGAAAAAGTGCTCAGTGAGTTCACAGTTTCATGCAGAAACGGATCACAAAGTTATCTGCAGAAGTGGATAATATAATTATGACAACAAAATATAATTTAAATATATGCGGTCGCACTCCTTTTGCGCTTATGAGTCAACATCTCCTTGGCTTCCAAAGAAACCTGAATCAAGATGTGAAAATGATGAACCAAATTTCAACGTCTACGTTTACGGTTAAATCGCTTGTATTCCTCACAACGCATAGACAGGATTGTCAGATTCCGACTAAAACAAAGCAAGCATAGCAATTCGCCAATGTATATCGTCGGTCCGGCCATTCATCGTAATTTTGCCAATTCAGTTGTTTGCGAATAATAAAAGTATTGATGGAATTGAGCCAGATGGCCGTGATATAAAGTGATTATTATAATGCGTATTGCGTATTGTAAGGATATATTTTGAAATCATTTGACTGGTCCGGCCCGCGAGTGCTCTGAAAGTTTGACTCTGACCCGCGACGCCAGTTGAGTTTGACACCCCTGCTTCAGATGAACAAATTACCCAGGAATCACGAACTCCGCAACTGCGATGGATATCTCGGGTATGGAATATAACTTAATTTATGTGGAGGGGACTCGTACTGTGCGGCAGAATTCAATGATAAACGTGCGATGGTGGGAGAAGAATGTCCAATATATCCAATGCAACTAATACTTGATGATAAGTACTACCTTCTTTTGCTGACAAGCTTCTAACGTCTTCCTGAATTTATCTGCTTTCTCAACGTAAAACATGGCATGGATATGAAGGGGAACGGAAATTGCTCTCCCGCGCTCCAAAATTAGTTTGTAATCGTCGACGGGTATCTGGCCATTCACGGCAATATCCAGGAGATCCAACTAAAATGCAAAATTTTTTTTTTCAGACTTTAAGATAGCCACGGAAGAGATCATTGGGTCCGAAGTCACATAAAATCATAGGTAAATATAAATGCGTTTGGAAATACTTGAATATGAATCGAATCATAAATCATACTTGATACTCTCTCCAGCAAGTCTCAATCAAAGACCAATCGATGCTTTCTTCTTCTGTGCAATCGAGCAGGATCTTGCTTATCTGAACACAATATTGGTTTCATTAGGTAAGGTGACTTGATTGTTACGATGTATTCCCATTTGAATAATTATTTATATAGTTTCAGTACAATAGTAATTAGTATGAATTCTTCGATTCTNCATAATGCATANACTACATCGGTTTTACTCTCATCCAAAAATATGCTTTTTTAAAAATCTACTTATGAATATAATATGCATTGTACAAAATGATGATATAGAAGATGGTGGTCAAAGTAGTCATCGTCGGTGGTCAAGCAGAAGTAAAGCCTTCAATTTCTACCCAAGTAGAGGTATAAGAATCAATATGCAGGTAGTACTCAAGGCCTAGTTTTGACTGAAAAATGAAAACCGCAAATAGAATTGAAAGTATTATAAAATCATAACCACTTGAGTAAGTAGTTAAGCAGGAATAATCTTCTTAATTACTACGACAAGTAGAAGTACTTTGTTACTGATCACCTCTGGATATAGGTTGTAAGGAACTCTTGCTATGTAACGTGGTCACTCATGTTTACCCGANCTTACCTATATACTTGGCACGGAGAAGCATACCTTATTTTAATTNTTACCTGCCAGCTTTCCAAAACTATTATTTGTAGCGTGCATTGTTGATTTTCACCTCTGATAACGCCAATGCTTGAGCGTACAATTTCACTTATAAAATAGATGAAAACTTATCCGTGAAGTACTTTNTACTTTCCAGAATCAAAATTTATGAAAACTTAACACGAACTACTTTCTCNGTATCAGAATACAAAATACAACANGCAATTAGTCTNGTAAAATAGGGTTAACATATTCTGGAATCGGGTAAAAATGGTNAACTTTTNCCANTTCNTAGTCGGTTGACTATAAAAAANGTCNACTTTCGCTCAGCTCACGAAATNCCCGGCCTGACAGTTAGTTCAGTGTTATTTTNTGGTATCTNGGTCGAATTTTNNCCTGTGTTTCGNANCCGAAAGACGACCACTNGCGTAAGTACTTAAAGTATGAAAACTTTATTAACCCAATCCATCAAAAGACTGCTTTTCANAGTACNAAACAGGTTATGCCTANTTACATTACTAGNCCNATTGGTNTCGATTTTAAGCTACTTCCATTTCTACTCGAACAGCTCTTTCACAAATGCACATACTTTTCACGCATTAGATTTCTAAAAGCAGAAATTCAAAAGTAGCCACCACTGATNAANTGCAAAATATTTGCAAAACATCGACTAAAAATACTTTTGAATACTTTTTACTTGAGTACTTTCCAGGCCTNACATTTTCTACTTTGNACANGTGTTTNAAGAGCTAACTTTACTTGGAATNGTGTATAAATTCAANCCATTACTNCTGCNTGGACTTGATTNGCGACGCTGACANNATTAACCACTTCTGCGTATACTCCAGACCGANTCGCAATATTATGAACGCAAGTTAAGTAGAAATTGACAGCACAAGTTATNAATTGAAACTTGCATNTTACTGCANTNCGCNTTCTNTCGTTACTNANAATATCGAATTCGACATCTTACAAGATTTTTGCATTATATGCTCTTATTAAAATAACACCATATCCANTGTNCTGAAATTGTAANAGCGAGCCANGAAATGATGCCTTGAANNCCAANACGAATTGGCCACCTGCAAACTNCCCAACCATAATTATTATTAANTCNAGNGCNCANAAGAAANCATTNGGTTACTTAGTTTTGTTAGANATTCAGGTATTGATTACTGGATTACNTACTGTAAGATGATGAAGTACATTTGAAAGTAGAAGCAAATNGAATAGTNGAATCGGTCAACCGTGATTCAAAGTTCAAATCTACANCAAACATGAAACTAAATAAATAGCNTAAGAAAAATATATCTGTANCAGACCTTTTTTACTTTATACTCNGATAACTTCTCGTAAATCAGCCTGCTNGACATACAGTTCTTCAATCAATTTGNCAAATTCTGCATTGAAGAGATTGATCAAAAATTCCACCGNCGCGAGGGAAAGAATCATTTTGAATGATAGAGTGGATTCCTGCGAAAATAAAGTGTTGCGAGTNAGGTCACAATCCACCNACAAGANTCCCTAAGATATATGTGTGACTGAAGAATTTTANTAACAAAATTCAAAAGAAATATCAATGACTTGCAAACAGATAAATCAAAGTCAAGACGAGAAATTACTCCAACACCTCACACCGTAAGGGTTAGACTACGATGCCTTCTAAAATTGTCAATTTGGCGCGCTGGTAAAGTAAAATAACCGTCGTACAGAGCACTCAAACACAAACTCAATGAGAAAGCGCAACAAAATGTACAACGTAGACAATGCACACTAGGAAATTAACTCAATGAAAAATCAATCAAGCAATCAAGCCAGTCAGATCGCTTTCGGCTTGCGTATNGTANGATCANTCNANGTTCGCTTTACCCATAGTGACTACTACTGCNTACTGCNNGCTNGGCTAAATCGTCGCGTTCTGAGAACATATCTTTTCNAANGAGTCNCCTGAAATAGCGCACATGAACCANGTNACCNCTACATGCATTATATTGANNGAAACNTTTTAGGAAATATATTAGTNCGNCCACATCTATTTTGCGCCAAGCATGACNAAATTTTGNNCTCTGCACCTGAATTTCTTCNTNTTGGTCTCTCTCTCTTCCTCTCTTTGTGGAAGTACATAATACTTCTACTTGATAATTTGTAAATATCGAAAAGTAAGTTGGTGAATCTCAAAATATGACAGAGTACAAGTACAAGTAGTGTGTCGGAAATAGGATTTACTTGTTTAAGTGCTACAAGTACGGGAGTACTTGAGTACTTCGGAAAAGTAGAAGTAATTGGTCATTGACAAATTCTGGGTTTGAATTAACAGAATATTCAAATTCGCTTCAACTCTTAATCACNGTGTCATTGTATTGGTTATTTGAATTGACCAAAGTTGAATAACGTTAGATGCAAGGTTATTTGATTTGAGTAAACCAAGCAATTCGATTCCAAATCGCATCCCTTACAATGTTGTTTTAATATATCGAAGCAGAACTTNGTCCAGAATATACGTTGAATGCCCCCCACTCCCACACACAATGATTCAGGAAGAAGCTCTTCAATTATTCAGTGCCAGACTTCAAAATATTTTAAAANGTTGTCTTGCATGCTCAAAACAACAAATGGCAAAGACCCATCCCTCGATTTAAAATGATCTAAAATCCCGAAGGGAATTGAAAATTTAAGTACAGTGACAACAAAAAATCTCTAAGTTAAGCAGGCAAAAAATTGACTTATGAAATTATCACAAGCTGNAAGCTTACTATTCCCTACAAAATTATCGCGTCTTCANAACGCTCATAATTACGTCATGAGCTACAGCTTGGCGATACTACACTGCGAGGTGATCGCTTCACGTGCCTAGCGTTGCGTGAAGTCAGTGAAATGAGCGAACGTTCAATCCAATCAGAAGTATGGACTCGTTATCAAACTTGATTCATCTTGATATCCAACCTTGATGTTGNAATGACCTGTAACGNNCNGGCCACTTATCTTGATGACATCTTCTTCGTTCTTCAATTCAACATACCACCCATCTGCATGCAGCTTGACAACCTGAATATTGTTCGGATGTGAAACTCGAGATCGTGCATCCACCAAATATCGTGACGTCATATCGCAGATACAGTGACGACCNAGGCATCACAGATCATCATGTGTTATACGTCATCAACACGGGTCACTGATTTTACCGGCGTTTTTGTCAGTGGCGCNGTTTTGGGACATTTGCGACTCGATATCNCCGCAAACACTCGNTTATATGAGGCATGAATTATATTGGCNACATCAGGAGAAGAAAACTCTACGAATCNAGACAAAGACATTTTGGTCAATCTAGTTGATCTTTAAAGCAAATCGTTAGCACCCAAANACCGTATNCNNGTATTAACACGAATTCNCGAGTGNNTTTNNTCTNNAG
>ATSW01006971.1:0-27495 GCA_000444245.1 Botryllus schlosseri
GACTACTTCTACTTGACAAACTGAAAATAGCGAAAAGTAAGTAAGTAGATCACAAAATATTACAAAGTAGAAGTAGTAGTAGAGAAAATCAGATCTACTTGAGTAAGTACCAGAAGTAGAGGAAAACTACCTGAATACTTCCAAAAAGTAGAAGTACTTCGTTACTGACTACCTCTGGCCGTAAGTGCCTCAAGCCACGTTTCCGTGCTCAGAGTAATTCGTGTGCTAGGTTATTGTAACAGTTATTTTGATTTGATCGAGAAATCGGACAGGTGCGGTATTGGGTATGCCTGAAAATTGGAATTCATTATTTCCTCCAAAGGTTTCGCGAATGTTGATCGGGAAATACAGCGATCTAGTCCTATTTATTGCTACAATCAGCAAACAATTGCCGTGACGCAAGCTACTCACAACTAGGGCTGGGCACAATGATTAGAGTACTCGAATCTGGATCAAGTAATAATTTTATTGATTCAAGTCGAGTAGAGAAAGACGATTTATTCGAGTACTAAAATTATACGTTCCTCGCCACTGAAAGGTAATTCATCAACGAGAATTATAGTTTCGATACTAATTTTCACTGTTGACGCCTAGAAACCTTGATCGGCCGTATCGCAGCATACGAAACATATGGTATACAAAGCTACGAACGTTACTGGAAATAACACATTTCTGAAGTCCTGACCATCCCACAACATTGTCACCAAGTGCAATGTAATCGGTATGGTGGAAAAAATACCAAAGCATCTTTAATGTGATGAATAACATGTTAGTTATATTCGTTGTGGTCGCATAAAAGGTACATATTTGAAATTTAAAATATTACTTTCTGTTATGACGCCATAATGACTGATACTCGATTACTCGACTCGACTCGAAGCATATTACGTGATTAAGAATCGCACTCAAGTACTCGATTTTGCCTAGCCCTACTCACAACCACTTTGTGTTCGACGTAAATCACAATTTACTGATAGGATACTCGCTTTATTCTTTAATATTGTTTGTGGTAATCATGATGCTTTTCAACTACAATGATCATTTACATCGGGCCGATGTTCTTCATTATGATTCCGCACCTGCCGATTTGGAGAACGGCCCATTTCAAAGCTTTTTTAAGACGGCGCTTGCGTAAATGGCGAGGAGGAGGCTAGATAATCCCTTCTCGTTTGTAATCATCTGTTACGTGCAGAACCGTAACTGCCGCACCCCGAACCCCACAACTGGGTAGAGGGGAGCTTGAAGGGGGGACAAAATGATAACATGAATGCGAGAAGTAAAAATACTTTAACAATGGGCGCGCCCGAAGATGTAACTGATAATAATTAATTAGGTGCCCGAAATTTTCAAAGACAGCACCTCGTCTCTCAGTTCCACTTGTAAATCTAAACACCTGAGCTTCGAGAGGACAAAATATTTATAGTAATAAATGCAATTGCTGATATCATTACCCGAATTAATCATGAATCCCGGAAACAGCTCAAGCTATAGGCGCGACCAGATATAACACACTGAAAACATAACAACTGCATGGATCACCCGAGAAGTGGTTAAAACGTTATTCGCGAAAGGGGATCTGGTGAGTCGCGCAATGAAATTTGGATGAAAAGTGGGTCGTGAGGAAGGTTGAGAAGCACTGGTGTAAATGACCGCAGTAGTCGACGTGACGAGATGGCGTAGTGGTATAATCCACATCTGAAACACCAATGGGTTGCGGTTCCGAGTTCGACTCCAGTATTCCTATCTAAGCGTTGGAGGTTTATCTATAGGCTCTTGCTCACCATCTCATTCGTGGATGCGGTGGCTCATAAAAGCTTAGAAGTGGGCCGTGCTACAAGTCGGCAGCTACGGAATAAAAAGGAATAAAATTGGCTCAGTGTAGGGCAGACTCGAGTCAAATTTTTCGTATCACTTAACTTGACTCGAGTCACTTTGCTAGAATGACTTGACTTAATTGACCTGACTCGGCGTATCAGAAATGTGGATTGACTCGTAACTCGGAGCAAAATTCACTAGTCAATTTCAAGTCATGAAGTAATCGGTGTCGATAAAAATCTTGCATATGTTCGGATTGTTCGCGAAACGCTCGTGTAACACGTGAGAGCGACCAATCATTCTTGGAATCATCGTGCGTTTTACTGAGCCTTCATTGTTCTCTCACAAAAAAATTCACCAAAAACGAAGTGATCGAAGCTTACAGCTTGCGTTGTCGGTAACCATAGTTACCTAGTAACCCCCTTTGGCTGGCAACTATAAACTCAGGCGACGCAATTACTCACGTAGTTTAGCAGTTCTACGCGTAAATATTGATAACTAACCTATACGTAGGTTAGTTATCTATAGTGTAAATGAGCGATACAGCGCCATCTTGCGTGTATATTTGACTCTATATTCGCTCATCGGTTCAAAATCAATGACCCCTCCATCTGTATTTCAGACAGCTAGCAAAGTGCAATAACGTAATCATGCCTGACACTTCGAAAAGGCGACTTGTCTTGAATTGTGACTTGACTCGTGACTTGACTTGACTTGACTTGACNTGACTCGAGTCACCTNTNNAAATCGATTGACTTGACTTGACTCGAGTCAAAATGTGCAATGACTCGAAATGACTCGTGACTCGAAGGTAGTGACTTGATCCCAACACTGGTGTAGGGTTACCATACGTCCCCTTTTAAGAGGATTTGTCCGCTTTTTTGACTTGTTTTTAAAGTGTCCTCGGAGGACGCCCTTTTCTCCTCTTTTCTGAGAATTTTGGTCATATTTACAGCATAATTCGACTGAGATGCCGTAAATCAGCACCGAAGTGACGCTCCGGCGGGTATTTCGGGAGCTGAGTGGAAAGTTGACCTATTTGTTTTCTTGGTCAACCACTTGACAATGTGAAGGAAAATATTTATTATATTTTGGGCGCTGAGCGAGAAAGGTGACCTTTTTTTAGTTAACCGACGACACACTGGGGAAAATTTATCATTTTTTGAGAATTCTCCTCCGGTTTTGCAATTGTCAAAATTCTGAAAAGTTTCCTCTTTTCAGATTTCCAGAATATGGTAACCCTAGCCTAGTGGGAATGACCATAATAGTCGACAAACACCGTAAATACCACAAGCAACAAACAATATCGTAATCGACAAGCACCATGAATACCACAAACAAACACGGGTACACAATCCCGAAGGAAATAAAAATACGCATAATTCACAGAAAAGAAGTCTATCTACATTGACAATTACGACTGAACGGTAACTTGCTAGTATATCACTTAAGGCGACTGCTATATGATGGAGTACGCAGCCTACGGCCGAGGTTATTGTCAGGGCCATTTACTTTACCGTGACTCATACATTTGTCGACAGCCTATTGAAAGTCATTATTCGGTTGCTGCAGTCGCAAAGTATAGGTCGAAATGGTTGACATGCGTCATCTACCAACTAGGCTACGTTACAAGGATATTATCAAATACGGAAGTCACCTAAACGGCGATGGAAAGCTTGGGCGGCTCAATGGAGGCTATTAACTATTACGACACGTAATTTAGTATATATGCTGTGCATTTGAAGACACTTCCGCAATAGAAAATTAACAAAACGAGTGGCTAAAGAAGGAACACTAGGTCATTGCCACAGAGACGCGAAATTTGGCTAACGACTCGCTCTGGAACAAAATGTAGGATATGCAGCGAATAAGGATTTCTACTCTAACCAGTTCCAGTTGTACTCGAGTCTGTTCACAAAGCTATCATCAAGGATAGGTATTCACCCATACAACCATGTAAACCATTCTTCAAATGTATCTAACAAGATGAGATGCCATACATCAAAGGTGTTTACCGCAGATAACTGCGGGCCACGAGTCAATTTTTCTTGGCCCGCAGCCAGTTGGAAAGGGAGCTAAAATAGATTAAACACAATATTATGGCAGTCTAAATTGTTGTACGAAAAAAAACAATGTATACATCAATGTATGTCATGACATTTGCGCCTGAGTCATCGGAAATAGAAATGAACTGGTATTGCGGCCTCCGGAGACCGGCTGCTTCCGTATTTAATGTAGCCTACTGGCATTTCCGTGCTTCTATGACACATGATATATATCATCATATTGTATGCGTTCATCGAATGTTAGGGTTGGGAATCTATTCGACCCAGCAGGTCGGCTACGTGATCAAAGGCGTATCGTTTTTACAGTCTTTTAGGTTACTTTGAAAGATGATAAAAGTTTTGTCATGGTTTATTGCGGCTGCATCATTTGTATGCATCGAAAGCGCAGGAGCAGGTGAGATGCACACAGTGGTGGCCCTACGACTGGGAGGGGGGCTAGGCGAAACTTCCAGGGCCTCCTAATCTACATTATCGCAACCTCTGGGGAACTCCGCCCCCAGATCCCCCTTGGCTAACGGTGAACGAAACTTGAATTGTTGTGAACCTGGTATGGAATGTTCCAGTAATATATGTTAATTTCATAGCTGGCGGCCAGAGCGCAAAATTTAATTAAACCCATTTCCATCAAAAGATATTTTCACACTGATTGCTAAAATATCAATCAAAATCTGGTCCGGGCACTGGAACCCCCCTAAAATCGCCATCAAAGTTCGAAATTTCCATTGTTTCGAACAATACGGGCGCCTGTGCTGAATGGTCGATTAACGCCCCGTACTGATTGTGACGCCATCGAGCGTCTCGGCGAAGTCATGCCATGTTCCCCGTAAGTCCCGGAGTATTTTGCGTCGCATCAATTGCTGTAACGGGAATACGTCCCAATCCGAGTAGTTTTTTTCGTCGCGCATTTACTGATTTCGATAAATGCAAATGATGCGTATTTCTTTGCATATAGCAGACCATTTTGCGTCGTATCAATCACCGTAAAGAATACGTCTATAATTACGACGCGCATTTACAAATTTGGCCCAATACGAATGATAACACACCAGTTCTTCACCACATTTAGGCAACCCAACCAAAGCAAAAATAGCATGATGGCTAACTCGAGCCACATTTTTCGTATGACTTGACTTGACTCGACTCATCAGAAATGCAGATTGACTCGTGACTCGAGGCAAAATTTAAGAGTCAATTTCAAGTCATCAAGTATTCGATGTCGACTAAATCGCCGCCACGTTAAAGTTCGGAGTGCTAAGCAATCTCTCAATGATTGTGCGTATAACCAAGCCTCCATTGTCATATCACAAATAAATTGATGACAAACGCAGTGATAAGAGCTTACAGCTTTCGTTGTCGTGAACTTGCTCACCTTAACAATATATGATTTAAATTGAACGAATATCGTTCATCCGTTTGTAATTATATAAATTGGATATATCATTGGATATATATGTGGGTAGGGTATCGCAATATATCATTTTTTGAACTTTCTGAGGTTTTGTATGATATCATGTATTTTGGCTGATAATTATAGACTATAACTCTACATTCGCGTAGTTTAGCATTTTTACGTATGCATGAGCGTTACGGTGCTTTGATGCTTGTATATTCAACTCTTTATTCGTTCCTCGATTCAGAATAAATGACGACTCAGACTGTATTTGAAACAGTTAGCAAAATGCCATGACTTTGAATCACGTCTATTACTTGAAAATTTAACTTGACTTCACTAGTGACTTGACTCGTGACTCGACTTGACTTGACTCGACTTGACTCGAGTCAAACCGTGCAATGACTCGAAATTACTTGTGACTCAAAGGTAGTGATGTGATTCCAACACTGGTAACAGGTTTCCATATATTTACAGATGGAATGTCTACTGCAGCTGATTGTGAACGAACTGTCGAGATGACCGTTGTGAGTACCAACATGTATGTTATATTATTTTATCGAAGAGCTATGGCCTATATGCGTAATTTAATGTCACAGTCGAGTCTCACCTGTTGTCATGACATTCAAAGAAAATTGTTAAACTTTCAATGACTATTGGAATATTTTTACTGGTGTTGATAAAAGACTGATTTGGAACATTTGTGCACCCTAAATCAGGCAATTTGAATATTTATTGTTAAGAAATAACCGGAAAGAACTAGTGAGGTGCATAAGTGTCAATCCTCGCTTCTACGTATAACTGAGTAGAAGCTTCGGCATTAATTCCACTTCTGTTTTAGTAGCGATGCTGACCTTTCCAACCACCTTTGGCGGATTTGATGCATATTCCATTCTTTCTATTAGGCCTACTGCCGTGATATAAAAAAATGCATTTTCGACTCACGAAATGCCATGGGTGCTGATTTCAGGAACTTAATGGTACCTGAAAATATCCCGAAGCGGAGAATATACTAGAACGTAGATCCCATTGCATAAGAGTCCTTTCCGTAAAGATGTACGCCACTCAGACTTGGACAACTGGAAAATTTTCAGCTTTTCCGAATTAGACTAGAATTAGAATTAGAACTACACAGTTTTTTCAAATTAGATAAGAATTACAATTACCGAATTCGGAAAAAATTTGGAAATTGAATGACATTGTGATTGGGAAATGAATACAGCAAAAATCAGTTCAGGTTCATATCAAATCACAGTACATTCCCATAACCATGAGAGTGGTTAACGTCTGTACACCAAGCTTGGCTCGTTTTTTACTATACCAGGGGTGACCGCAATCGCCGCGGGCGATCTGATTTGAGATTTTGGAAATATGCGAAATAAATCATTTTACCATGCTAAAATAGATTTCAGTTTCAAATTATTGTTGTTGTTTCAAAATAAGCTATTTGCCTGTGCAAAACAACACTATTCCACACTAGCTGAAACGGCTTCAACGATGGCAACAGCATTCCATCGATGGAGAATCTGTTAATATCAATAAGCATATTGCCTTGACGTGCAATGGCCCAGACACTGCCAAGACAGAGACGCTTAGAAACCGGCCTTGGACGTCCCCACGAGATCAATCTTTAGGATGTGGTAGTCTTTCAGCTAGTAACATGTCTGGCAAGCCCCAATATATAAATTCATTAGTCGTTGGAAAGCGTTGTCGAGTATCGTGCGCAGCTCATAGTTAAAAATGAAATGACGTTCATGATCATGATACTTCTTGTTGTATTTGTACTACTTTAATAAAATAATACTTCTTTTGTGGTAGCAATGACCATCGCCCTTTGCTAGTCAGCAGAGCGTTGTACTGTTATGAAGTTCCAAAAACTACAATGTTGTTCGTAGACTACAAGTAACTATGCTAGCAGATTATTATTATTATTTGTCATTATAACTACTATGACTGCATGGTGTAAGTAAGGCGGTGGCGGATTGGGACCGGATTTCCCTGCGCGATAGGGATATTCTTGTTGACTCTCTGCAAAATGCCTCAAACAAAGAGGCATTTTCAGGAAAACATTAAATTAGATTAAAACTAAAATTAGAGCATACAGACATTTCACAAATTAGATTAGAATTAGAGCATAAGAATATATCACGAATGAGATTAGAATTACAATTAGAGCATGGAAACGTTTCACACAACAGATTAATATTAGATTACTGACAACTCGCTCTAATTTAGTGAAATTAGACATCTAGAATTATCAAGTTTTCCAAGTCTGACGCCACTACCATTAATCGTGATGGACTTTATCAATCCTTTTGTATCCCCTGTGCCACCGCTCTGAAAACGCGACTGTATGGCTCCTCCATCGTATTATAAGGCCTGCCTTTAATACGACGGAGAGCGTCCGTTTTAGTAAGTTAGATTCTCTGTAATGTCTAGTCTCGGTAACGTCCATTCTCGGTGATGTCCATTCTCTGTAATGGCCATTCTTGGGGGTGTCCATTCTCTGCAATGGCATTCTCGGTAATGGTTTTCTCGGTATTGATCGGACACCCTAACCCTATAGTGCCACCTTTCCCTAAATTTTTCAAACGTAAATCATGAAGAAAGAAAGAACATGCAAATAATACCGTACCTATATTGTTGATAAGTGATACAATGCATGAATTTACAATAAGGTTAAACCCCTCTAGCGAACTGACATTTATTAATAAGCAGCAATCGAAATCTCAAAGAGTCGCATGCGTCTCGCGAGCCGCAGTTTCCCCACCCCTGCACTACACACTGCTGTGCAGTATATCACTTTACTCTTGCAATTAATGGGAATCTGAAACGCATTTTTAACACTTTGTTATCAACCTTGGGCTATATAGGAAGTAGCTAAAAGATATATCTTTACACTATATTATCAAACAGTGTTTCGGCATTACGTGACATCTCAATTGCTTGAGTCAAATATTTGTTTCTTTGCAGAGCTTCGATGGTGAGTAGATAGTGATTGTGAGACATTATTTGTAGTTTCAGTATCATTCAGTGAAGCGCACATGGATTTGCATCTATATCTGCAACGCATGAAGGTGCAAATCATTATAGTATCTCGCATATTGCGTTTCGCACATGCTTGAGGAATCCGCAAATGACATATAGTAAATGTGCCACACCACTCTTTTGTTTGGTTGATTTTACTTTCTTTTTGTTTCTACATCTATTACCAGTACATGAGTTTGCCCTGTTTGTATATTTTTAAATTGCGACTCACTATAAGCCGAATACACTGAGCAACTTACGTGTCGACGAATAACCGCGAAGAAAACATTTTGAAGTCCTAGCCAATGAAGTCATGATTATAAACTACGGTACTTGACATCCCACTACAAAGCAATCATATCACTAGCCTATTGTTGCTACAATAATTCACGACCAGTTGACGTAAAGAGTATTGTACAATGGTATCCCAAATGCTTATTAGCCAATGAATTCATTCGAGTGATTGATCAATTTTATTTGAAACGATTCAACTCTAATTCTACACGTATTTTTTAGGTTTGATCGGGCTTGACCAAATTTTCGCAATTCATTGTTTTATCAGTTTGTAATTCCTTATACATTTTGTACTCGCTTTGTTTCGATTTCTATCCCTTGCATACCGTGTTAAGATCAATTCACCACCTTCGATCCACAAGTCATCTGTAGTCGTTGCACTTTTTGACTCAAGTCGAGTCAATCGATTTTCAAAGGTAATTAAATTAAAGTCATGTCAAGTAACTCGATTTTTAGAGTCAAGTCAATTCAAGAGTCAAGTTACTAGTGGAGTGGTTCGCAACCGGGAGTCTGCAGACCCCTAGAAGTCTGCGAAGCGTTTTCAGGGGGTCCGCGAGACTTCTAAATTTGCGAAATGAATAATAGCCTAGTTTGTATTCTGTTCAATTAGGTAAATTACGAGGCAGATTCGCTTCATAACTGCTAAAACGTCACGACTCACATTAAAAAATTGAACGTCTCCGATGAAATATCCTACTGTGCAAAGTCATTTTAATTGCCAAATTTACGATAGCCTAATGATGCAAACATATCGCCAGTGAGAGAAGTTTTGTTGTTGGAGTAGTAATGTCAATCAGGGTGACTACGAAATGTTCACAAGTTGTCAGTCTCAGTAAATTAGTGAACAGCCGTTAGAAACGGATATTTTTGATCCATTTTCTTCTGTAACGAACTTGACCACTGTTCAAGAATAACTTCAAGATGAGCTACTACGTAAAAATGGCGAGGCTGGAAGTTCATTAACGATTCTGTGTCTCAATTTGGTGCCTTATCGTGTCGTTGGAAGCGTCGAGGATTAATATTACATTCGCCACCACCTATCTTTGTGGAAATGGATTTTCAGAATTCGTTCATATCAAATCAAAGGCTTGGATTTTCACGACACGACCACTTCTTTCAATAAATGCACCTGCAAAATTCCTCTTGAAATCATTTAAATCGATCCAATTTCTACATAATGTATTATATTTTCAAGACAAATCATTCTGTTGCCGTTTATCACTAGCCTACGGTTAAGTTAAATTTTTCACAAGTAAGATGACGGTTGCACGATAATTCAGCTAAACTTGAACGGAAACTTGAGGGGGTCCGCGGGTATCCATGGCGGTGCAAAAGGGGTCCGCGGCAACAAAAAAGGTTGAAAACGACTACTAGTAAGTCAAGAGTCAAGTCAAGTTTGATTTTCGATTTAGTGGCATTTTGCTGCCAGTTTTAAATTCAAATTGAGTCCCCATTTATTCCGAATCGAGGAACGAATATACACGCAAAAAGACGTTGTGTTGCTCACGCATACCTAGAACTGCTAAATCACGCAAGTAGCGGTATAGCCCACTCTATAATTATTATCAGTCAAAATACAGGACAGTAGACGAAACCTCAAAAATTGGAAACAAATCAATATAATGTAATACCACTATCCACGTAAAGATCCATGATATAAGCCTGCTCCAATTTCCAATTTATTACTATAAACGTATACCATACACGATATTCGTTCGATTTAAATCATACAAGGGCGTTGGTTCTAGGAGCACTGGGCTCTGATGTGAGCAGTTTATAGAAGATATATATATTTCTTTTAGATTACGTTACGACCAGTTTAAGACAACGTAAACTGTGAGCTCGGATCACTGCGTTTGTGGTCAATTTATTTGCGATATAATAACGGACGCTCGGTGAAAACCATAGGGTCCTACAATGGTCTGTAGCGTGTGGAGTTAAGTACAAGTACAGTACAAATTAAATAGATGGACGGGTTGAATTTTAGAATAAACAAATATTTTTCTTTATGATATTCCACTGCTTGGTGTTTTTATCGCCCGTTCTATCACTATGCAACGCACTGATAATCAAATGTAGTCAGGGGGTGACGTGGTGTGCATGTGTTTCTATTATTTTATTCACTTCATTTCACCTTCCTCTTGTTATATTTCATGCATCTCTGCGTCGGTCTCGTGATATTGATAAAAGCAAACGCGGGGCGTAAAATACTGAATGCTGATAACTTCCAGGTAAAAGGGGTTACGAAAAATTTGCATCATCTATGGAAAGTATGGGAAATGTTATATCCATTGATGCCACTACTACTGAAGGTAAATATTGAGTCATCACTCATCATGTCTTTCCCGCACTAGCGCTCAGTGGAAAATGACGAATGTTTTGTGAATTAGTAAAAAGTCGAACTTCACGATGTCATGTCCAAGTGTAACCCATATATTTGGTCAAATCGACTATTACATTTTCGATTATATCTGTACGTAAAGTTGATCTTCCAGGTTTGCGTCGATCCCGAACANACTTATACCAGTCTCCTGAGAGGGATACGATTGTAGATGTCCTTGTCCATACGTGCATTGCATTGCATTGCAAATAATACCACGTAATGTAATGGGAGGGCACCAACTCGAGTAACCGTGAACTGAATACTGCAGCACCATTCATTTTTTAGGCTTCAGTTCTGCATACGTATGTATTTATAGATCGCACTTACCCGTACTCAGACTTACTCGTGGTTCCACAAAACATCTTTAAGGCGTTTAACGCGATATGCATATACACTATATACACACATACATGCAGCCTTATGAAAATCCCCATAAAAATTGGTGAAGACAAAATACCATGTAATTATCTGTTACTATCGGGTTCACATCATTGCTATGTTTTGATATATGTATAGTTTCGAGTTCTTTTTCTCATATATGAACTATAGTTCTCGAATGTATCGTATTTTGGGAACATTTCAAACATATTGCTTCTGAAGTTTGCTACTGTTTGCCAATGTAAGTAGGGCTAAGCGATATTATTCTGAGAGATAGAGTTTTAAAATTTAGAGTAAATCATTAGTTGAAATAGGTATCAGCTATTAAAAGCGACCTGGAACTTGAACATTAATTTAGAGAACAACTCTGATTGCTGTCGTGATTTCACACTATTTTTCAGGATATAGGCTACCAGTTGTGAAGCCAGTTGTGTGTCATTTCCGGCTCATCTTTCCGACTGAATTTGCAGCTGAAATTTAGAACAATAATCATTTGTTAGCAGCAGAATACCATATCAGCAGGCATGATATTTTTTGCATATGTTGCAAATACTGAAATAGCGGTGTTGGAGGACGATGTCACCTAATATAAAGCCGACTGTCTCCGCAATATCTAACCTGAATAGTCGATGTAATATGAGTGCAAAGTTACCTGCATTCATCCAGATCATAATACCACTTATTATTATGATGCAACGACGACAGTGGCGCTTATCGCATTGTTCAGGCCTTACTCGCCACAGCAACGCATTTCCTAAAGTCCAGTGTCATTACTTTGGGTATCGAGGACGACTTTTCTTGCACGCGCACTCCTAGTCTTCATTCTCGCTCGCTTTCTTGCATCCACTTTCGAGTCTCTGCTACCGACTTTGGGAGCTCGACTCACTCTTCTTCTGGGTTTTCAAGACGCTGCGTTGACAGGGGGGTCGGCGATGAGGAGCCCAGATCAACCTCCGGCACATAGATAGGCCTACATGACAGAGCCGAGACTATAGAACCAACAACCACGCATCTATAAATGCAGAAATTGCAGCATGCGTGGGCCGTGTGTTGCGGCTATACATGGCGTAACAAATTGCACGAGTGGTTGCAACAGAAAAATGCCTATAGTCATTAAGCTAAATCAAAAATTTACGGCTTTCAGCCACGGATTCCAAAATGTGGTGGTTATTAACGGAAACCGTGCTGTTGTGGGCATGGATCCACTTCCTAATCGCTGGATACCATCTAGGCTACTACCGGATCGCTGGATTGATCAATTGTTTCACTCCAAATCCAGATATTATTACTTCATTTAGTAGTATTGATTTACACGCCTGTTTTGTCGCTTCATACAATCTCATTTTATTTCTTGTTGGCATCTATATCCAAAACTTTCATATAAAGCCATAATTTCAAAAAGTCCTATTTTTGGCATTTTAAAAGTTTTGGTTTGTGCATGTCGGGCATTAATGTTACTGTCACATCGGCCATTAATTCAAGTAATACCCGTAGGCCCAGCAGTGTTAACGTTAGATTGATATGCCGACGATGGTTGTTTCGTCATGTGAGAGAGTGAGTATGTCATTGATTGTGAAATTTTGCAGTGACTCAAACGTGTTATAACTATTCGACTCGTGAAAGATGCTTCTGGATACCAACAGCCTTCGCAAATAATATTTCGTACGAAATGGGTGAAAGTAAATGTCGGGAACATGGATCGTCGGTGGCATTGGTCGAAAATATCGAGGAATATAATCTGATAATGGAAATGCTACGGCCGCTTCGCAAGAAACGTAAGAGCGGTCTAACGTACACGAGTGCTTGGATAAGCGGCATTATTTATCCAGTGAGTATATAATGAATACGGCTGTTCACTTTGTGAATTAGGTCTAATTCAGCGGTGTAAAATCGAATTGGCGTCGCGGTCCAGATTCCAATGTATTGATCGCCTGCGCGACTAACCAGCCAAATAATGCCAACATGTNNCCCTAAATCCATGTCTTTGTTTATTCCTTTCTTATGAATCCCACTTGCCTCGGGTTATACATGGGCTCTATCCTAGCAACACTCTTATTTGCAAACAATGAAATGAATTAACTTATTGAATAATAAATATAAACCACTAAAACAGGTTCTTTAACCAGCAGGTCATAACGATATATCTTGTCGTATTTCCTTGCTACCATGGTTTTATGTTCGCGTCGTTGTCCCTTTGTATGCGTTGTGAGGAACACAAGACTTCAAACTGGAGTGATTACATACTCGGACTTGCCAAATTTGGGTTTCTACGGACACAGTTCGGAGTCACTGCACGAAATGGTTATTGAACTCCCGCACTGAACCAACTCACGACTCGCAAGCAAGTGGGAGATGGAAGATTATTTACCTTCACTCACACTAATTTCATGGATAGAATAAATAAAATCTTCAGATATATGCATTAGCCTATATTCTTTCACAACTATGTAAACTTGCATACAGCCGATTTCGCCCCATGTGAATAACTACCTTTTGGTCAATTCTTCCTGACAAATCCTACAAGGCTTGTTATTATAGTACAGTGGTTCTCAACCTTTTTATATTCGCAGACCCCTTTTGGACCGTCACGAAGCCTCGCGTACCCCAAAGTTTTAGTTCAAATTTAGCTCTATTATCGAGCAACCGTCGTATGTCCAGCGCAAATATCAACTATAGGCTAGTGATAAACAGCAACAAAATAACCATGATTTAAAATACCGTTATAGCCTGCTCTGTATCTAGAAATTGTGAAGATTTTATTATTTCAAAACGAATGATGTATAGCTAAATTTCTTGAAAGACGCGGCCAGGTCTTGAAAATCCGCGCCGTCTATCCGATATGAACGAGTGCCGAAAACTCATTTCCACAAATGCAAATAGAATGATAAAGCGTAACGCACTTGACGCCACCTTTGGGCACTAAAAGTGAGTAGCAGATTTTAGTGAACATATAACGTTCATTAGTTATATAACAATCGAGGCTCGATAAAACGTGCAATCATTGAGTGATTGGTTGAATTCATAGGTCACACCAACGTGTCGTCGGAAATCAGAGCTTATACGAGATACAGCGATTTAGTTGTCACTGATCACTTGACTCACGTCATGAGACCAGAGGGGACCCGCGTTTGTGAAGCTTGGGCTAAGTCATGGGTAGCCTGTGTGTATAGTGGAGCATCGGTATTCATCTTCCGATGTTGAGAGATTACATCAGCTTTATCTTTACAATTCAAAATTTCCACTGGCGTGTTTTGGCAGATCTTTCTTTTTGGGTCTAATACGGACTTCCGCGTACCTGTCATTATGAGTTCACCCGAAATCGAAGTATAACCACGGTATCAACAACAGCTTTTAAACCAGATTCCATGAGTCGATATTCTCTAACTCTAATATATCATTTAGAATACAGAAGCAATTAATCCGGAGCAGATGTATTTGAAATGGTATCAGGACGAGAAATATCCGAAAGCGAACGCAGGCTGGACCCGCCTCGCTCTTTATACGGACGACAAAGGACAACGATTCGAAGGAATGATAAATAGACCCCCAAATGAATTAATGCATGGTGTTGTCTGTAGCTATACTTCCACCTGAGGGAGGCAAGGGGGATTGCAAACGACATATTCCTCCCAAGAATGTTACAATCATACAATTCGTAAAATTAAGGGAATCCGTTTCATTTTCGTTTGCTAGTCATTGTGCAGTTGTTGATCCCCGCAGACAAGACTTGTTTTCATGGAGTGCAATTTGTAAAACACGAATTTACTAAAGAATTCAAAATTACATTGTCAGTGTTTCTAAAGCAGGGGTTCTTAACCTTTGTTCCACGAAACACTATGGTTGCCCTTAGTCTGTCTAAGAGGCCTCGCTGCAGGTCGAGACACACATTCAACACATGCATATGATTTGTTACGATACAACCGTCTTGGCGATCACTGGTTGTAGATAATTAGGGCCGACAAGTAGTTGAATTTCGATGGTCNAATTTTAGTGGTTGTATACGTCGTGTGCAGTGACATACTTGGGAGAAGTTGGTTCGAAACCGGAAGCCCGCCCTCCTGAAATGCCAATTCGATCATCAATATTTGGATACACTCATTCGTAATTAAGCAATTTGTATCACGCTGTTGTATTTCACTGTCACACTGATCTGCGCTAAATATTCGTCTGAAACTTTCAATTTAATAATTTTGTTCTTTTAATACTCACTGTTGATGTACATTTCATTTGGAGTACCAGTANTCAATCTANAGTAATGTATTAGACGAGCAGTTAGATATATGTATCGNAGTGGAATTCTGTTTTATGGCTCTGCTGCCTAAATCTGGAGTTCTGCGAATGCTTGCAGATTATGGTAAGTGTTCCGCAGGTTATCAGAGGTCTTATGAGCCAATCCCATATTTTCGTAATCGTAATTCACTTATCGGAACTAACTATATAGACTAATTTGGTGATTTAAAATAGGTCGTCACGATAATACCGCTGCCAGAACATGACTGACCTAGAGCTGCTCAAAAATAACATTTTTTCTCGGATTCCAGCCATTCACTTGTTAAAGTGTCAGGTTACCCTGAAAACCGCTGCACACCAAATTTGGTTCAATTCTAACAAGTATAGGACTCTGGAGTTACAATTAAAATTTTAAATTTTTAAATTTTACCTAATAAATTTAAAATTTTATTCGGAACTGCGGAGTCTATTCTTGTTAGAATTGAACCAAATTTGGTGTGCGGCGTTTTTTAGGGTAACCTGGCAATTTATTAAGTGAATGGCTGGAATCCGGGGAAAAAAGTTATTTTTGACCCCCCAATTGTTTTGCAAAATAAGAAAGCCCTCCAATGATTGGATATTCTTACTTCCTACAACAACATTACGATGACTTAACATGACTGGTAAAAAATCAGAATGGAAATCGTAGTTTGTACAAGAGTCTTCATAAGTTAATTCGCCATGTTTCTTCTGAGAAGAGAGCTTGTTTAATGTTGTACCATGTGTGGTGTAGTGCAATTGTCCGTTAGAGATGTGATGTAATCGAAAGCGCATCGAGTCAACATCACCATTTATCACTCCATGCAATGACGGCGTGTTGTACGCCTTGCGTAGAAGCAGGGGATGTCAGCTCCAAGAAAAAGTCGTTGTTTGCCCGAGCTGAAGTTCGAATCCATGACGTACCGAGGAACGAGCCCGATGCTCTACCATTACACAATCCTGATCGTGACTTCGGAAATGTGTTATTTCCAGTAACGTTCGTAGCTTTGTACTATGACTCGTATGCTGCGATACGGCCAATCAAGGTTTCAGGGCTTCCTCAGTGAAAATTAGTATCAAAACTATAATTCTCGTTAGTAAATTATCTTTCAGTTGCGAGGAGCGTATAATTTCAGTACTCTAAAAAATCGTGTTCTACTACTCGACTCGAATCATCAAAATTAATACTCGATTCAGATTCGAGTACTCGAATCATTATGCCCAGCCCTAGCCAGCAGCTATATTTTGTGTGTGCATGATGTTTTCTGGAGTGCTTTTCGCGAATGAGATGTATAACACGTACAATATTTGTTATAACTCATGGCTGCGGCGTGAGCTAATCTATTAGTTTAAATATACGTGGACTAAAATATAAAATTATGCAATACGTTTCGAAGTGTCAGAGATTTACTTGGACTCCTTCTGCTCTGTGTCGTTCGTTCTTATACCGAGTCTTTACAAAACAAGCGCAGGGGAAGTCCTGATGAAGGGCGGTAACAGGAAATCAACTAAAAGCGGAAGGAACAGAGTCTAAAGCAGTGGTTCCCAACGTGGGCGATTTCTGGAAAACAAAGGGGTGAAATACTAAAGTAGGCGACTGGGGGCGAAAATGTTAGAACGTCCAGTGAGATATATTTAACTATCATGGCCAAAAATACGCCTAAAGGCGGCTTATCCTGCATATGACGCGAAGAAAAGGTCAACTCAACGGCAAGTAGACTCAGAAACCGGTTTTCCGAGCCCTACTCGGAAAAATGATCTATTTTGGCCAATTCGAAAGTGGTCAGAGATAGGTGAATAAGTGTCACGTATATATATCCTCATTTTTGGATCCATAAATATGGGTATGTGGGGGTGGAGGGTGGGGCTAAAATTCGTGTCGAGCTCGATAAAAGGGCCATGAGTCGGAAAGGGTTGTGAACCATCGGTCTAAAAAAGAGGGCCCAAAGGTCGATATCGGTGTCTGTTACAATATAACATGTCTTGTGTATCGCATTAAACAATGCTTATCTTGAGAAGATGAAATATAAACACTCACGGTTAACAATATTGCCGTAGGGCGAGGATGTGTTGCGATATTTGTATAATAGAACTGCAGTACCTGATATTCACGATTTCAAGTGAGAATCAAACAATTCCGAGTATTACACTATAACATGGATAGGAATACAACTGTCCTCGACAACATTTTGTAAAGCCCGCGAAGACATGGGCAGACCATTGTTACATTGCTATGGATCAGAGTTTCTACAGTTGCGACAGATATTACCTCAAAACAAGGCATAAAATTGCCAACACACCAATCCGACAGATTTGGCTTTTATGATACAATTCACATATCAAATCAAGATAGATCCGCACGTCTTCTAAGATTTTTTACATTAGACAACGATGCATTATCTACATCAAATTTGTTGATGTCAATAATGGAATGGTTGATTAGCCAAAATTCGCTGACTACCTACACGTAGTGTAGTTCGTTCTTGCTATTTTTTGATTGCAGGCAAAGCTCACAGCAGAAAGTTACTAAATATGCACAAACGGAAAGCTGAAAATTTCCATCAAACTTTTTCTAAGAAAGCAAATAATTTTAGAATTTGACGAGGTGTAAGGTCGTTTGGTGCTGATTTTTTTTCAAGCTGCCAGCTTTCTGCGGAGCATGGATCGAAGTTGAAATGCAAATAGTTTCAACCAAAAATCGCGAAAAATTGTTATAGAGGAAAAAGGTTCACAGTTCAGAATCTACCAAGGTTCGCATGCGAATGTGAATCTCCAAATTTCCAAGGTTCAAACACAAAACGCGAACGTGAACCTCGCGTTCAAATCATCCCTAGTAATTTTTGAATCGTCAGTTATTCGATATCATATTGTATGTCATCCTTCGGTTGTTGCAGTCGCTATATACGTATAAGTACAAATGGTTGACAACTTGACATGCATGAACCAACAACCACATTACAAGGATGTTATCTAATACGGAAGTCAGTTAATCCGCAAGCTGTCGCGGCTCAATGGAGGCTATTCACTAGTAGGACAATACAATACACTCATTGAGTTATATTTTTCTTCTAAACAAGTCACACACAATGTACAATGCGATAAGACACAATGCAATGTAACGAAAAGATAGGAGGATGTCGAACGACACGCAGTTGCATTCCTTTTAATCTCACATCCACGTCGGCCTAGAGTGCCCGATGGCACAGTTCTTTTTCGGTGTTTATCTTTTTGAAGCCGCGGCCCTTTCTACTAGTTCTTGCCATTCCTCGTGTGTGCTTTCTTTCGTGGGGTCTTTTTCTGGGCTTTCACGGCGACAGCGGTGGAAGAGGAGCCCAGATAAACCTCCGACAGGATTCGAACCGCCAGATTGGTAGGTGCTCATCGTCACCACTACGCTACGTTAAGGATTTGCTGTGCAGCGGCAGAGAATCCAGCAGTTAACAGATGATAACATATGAGTCTGCAGTTCAGTTTCTAGACGAGCCGCTAACACTAAACAAGGAACCGAACATCATTGCCACAGAGACGCAAAATCTAACTAACAACTCGCTTTGGAACATAATAAATGATGTGGCTGCTGTCGCAAGGAAGCGAATATGGATTTCAACGGTCAACAGTTGTGGTTCTACTGGAGTCTATTCATTAGTTGAAACCAAGCTATTGGCAAGGATAGCTAATCAGCCATAGGACCATGTAAACTATTCTTCAAATATATCTAGCAAACAGCTAACTGTCAGCGTAAGCTTGAGAAGCGCCTAGAGGAAGATTATTATAATATTTTAACAAGATTAGTTACAGGACAGGTGACTTCAGTTTGCGACACTTAAATGAGATGCCATACATCACAGGGGTCCACACCACTGACGACGGACAACTGTGGGACACGAGTTAATTTTTTTATTGGCCCGCAGATAACTCTGAAGATAAAAATAAAGCAGATTCAACACTATATTATGGTAGTCGAAAGTCTTCTACGCAAAAAAATGTAAATCAATGTAAGTCATCATAACATTTGCGTCCGAGTCCTTGGCAATAGAAACGAACTGGTATTGCAGCCTCTAGAGACCACTTCCGTATTTAATGTACTGGCTTATCCCTGTGCTTTTATGACACGTAAGATATAATCATATAACACTGGTCAACACACATTTTTAGGCAAACAAAGTTGAAGTGGTTTGGGGGTTTCTGAAGGGCACTGCTTCCAAATAGGACCATAGTTTTTTTTTCAATTGGCTCTTGTTTGGGAGATAACCGATGGGGCTATTTGTGGCTAAAATCACGTATTTTTGCTCTGTGTGCTGATGAAAAAAGAGCTTAGTCGTAATATAAATTTCAGAAATTCCATCATGCTTGTTTTTATACACTGACAACTGTTTTGGAACAAAATACAACAACATCACTATATTTTGGGTTATTAGATTAATCCGATTTGAAGAGTTTCACATATATCTTGTACATAAGTAAACTCCAATTATATATGTGCGATTGTGCGTAGCCCTACGTATCAGTTACAATATATTATCAATAATTACCTTTGAAATAAAATTGTACATTGCATGATATTCACGTATTAGTAATTTATTGTAGTTTTTCGACAGGTTCCACAAATAGTCAGCCACAATAAGTTCATCTAATCGTCTTGGTGGAACTTTCCCCTTCACTTTTTACTCTAATCACCAAGATGATCAGGAAATATATCAAGATGTCTGGACAGGAGTTGAACTATAATGTTCATGTTTGCTCCAAGTTCTCCATATGGAGATACCAATCTTCAGAGCAACTGTTTGTAGTTGGGTGCTATGTGATCTTTCACAACGTATTTTTCCTACACCCTTGATAGAACTCCATGCTCCAAGCTATTTTCTTAGTATGAAATCAGAATCTTTCATTCGTATTCGAATATCTGAGGTTCATCAAAGATACCAGCTTTACGACTCCCGTTTGACAGGGATACTAGGTATGCCTACTTCGATGGCTCAACAGGAATCTGTCCATTTACAAGTTAAAAGAGACGGGACGCATATGAGTATTGTAGTTAAACTCTTTAAAGGAAAACGCAATAACGATATACTCCTCTTGGTCTACTGTCTTGGTAGAATGAACAAATGGTAGGCGTACAGTAAAAATACATTTCCGTTGTGCCAAAGTACAATTTTTAGGCATGACAAACTGCTTTTCTGGCAAACAGAGATCTCGAATCAGGTCATGTTCATATTGATTGAATAACGGAAGACGACATGGGAGTTATTTATATAGTCAATCAATTGTCTAATGATGCGGAGTATAGTGGTAATAAGATTTACAGAGATTTACTTCTTACCAAATTAAATATTTAGGGCGTAAATACAGTAATTTGGGCTTTTTCGGGCCATTAAGGGTATACGTATCTTCTAAAGCAGAGCAACTCCGCCATAACCAATTTGATATTCGTAATCGACTCGCTCTGCCGAAATTTTTTTGTTTTGTATAAGAGCCAGGTGTAATGTATGCGTTCACTGGATTTTAAGGCTGCGATTCTATTCGAAGCTGTTGGTTGGCTACCCGATGAAAGACATATTGTTTTTACAGTCTTTTAGGTTACTTTAGAACATGATCAATTCATCGACGCAAGTTTTGTCGTGGTTTATCGCAGCTGTATTTGTTGTATGCATCAAAAGCGCAGGAGCAGGTAAGATGTTCATAAATGACCCAGTCTCAATGATCCGATACCTAGTCTTCTAGTTTTAGTTTTTCGAAAAAATTGGATCAGCAAGTGTCCGCCAGCGCAATGGCGCGCAACCTCTGGTACGGGGACGGTGCCGACTGTTAGACGCTGTTTTTGTTGTTGTTGTTTTGCTATTCATGGTATTCACTTCAAACCAGGACGCTATTTCTTCTAGTAATTCTCTTTTTGCCGCTAGATATTCATTACATTGGTAAGGATACGTAGTGTGAAGATTCAGAATGATAGTAGACAATATCACTGGAAATAATTAAGAAAGAAAAAAAAAACACTAGTGTCCAATAGTCGACACAGTTATGCGCTACGGCAGCAACAGATGACACGACAGTTGGCAGACGTGACTGTAATGTCGGTGGCATAGACTTAGCACGTCAGACACCAACACTCCTTCCCGGACGTTTATCCGCGGTAGCTAAGAAGCTTATTGAAAATACAAAAGATCAGACTAATTTTATTATAGCATAAAAGCGACTCACGTGTAGGACTAGGCACAATGATTTGTGCAGTGTAGTGAGAGATGATCATTTCGAGTACTGAAATTAGACTCTCCTGCTGGTTTTTCAGGGGGAATTATAGTTTCGACAGTTTTGCCCACTGTGGACGGCTGTAAACCTCGATTGTTTGTATCGCAGCGTATCAAACATATATTTTGTATAGTACAAGGCCACGTACGTTAGTGGAAATGATATATCTGTGCAGTCGTCACGACAGAACTGTCACAAAGTGCAACCAAATAGGTATGGTCGAAAATGCCCAATAATGTAATGCGATGTAGAACTGGTATTGTATTCTTTGCGGTCGCTTAAAAAGTACATATATTCTCTTACACATTATCCATACTGTTGTGACGTCATAAGGAGTGATACCCAAATACTCGATAGAAGCCTAATTTTATCGGTTTCGAAGCGAACCACGCATATTCTAGATTTTTACCACCCTCATACTCCCGTAATATATTACATGGATTGGCATACTTTTTACGATGAGGTCAAATTGTCTGCGTATTCAGCTTATTGATTAGTACCGAACACAGCGGATTGTAAAATGTACAAAGTTTGTACAAATAAAATCGAACGAAGCAGAGGCTAACGTTTTGAAACATACAGCCTACTATTTGCGAAATTAATCGGAAAATAATACTTCCGCCAAACGATCTAACAAGACAGCAACGAAAATCCATACCTATCACGATCCATGTTTTAGTGGCGACACATGGAATAAGAACCACTGTAATAAAAGCATTACCAACCTTGCTTCCACTTGCGTCATTCTACCGAAACGAGCAAGTATTTTCCTCAATACCAGCCACAAAAGACGAAACCGTCGAATAGTTTGGTGGTGGAAATATTGAACATTTCTGTATTTACAGACCCGTTCCCGAGAAAACATTCTTGTTGAATCCGGCCCGCAGAGCGTAAACGGTTGCCGAGCCCTGCGCTGGCGGATCATAAGCTTAGAAATATCCTCCATTCCAAACTCTTGGAGGCCAATCACATGAAGAAAAGTGGAAATTCCACGCCAATAGCACACCTTCTTAAATTCTACTTTCAACCTTCATGGTACAATTTCATGTAGGCCCACGATAATATTGGACTATTACGTTACACGTGAATTGAAAGCAACTCCGAGTCAAATTATCCGAAGGTGATATGGTCTTGGTGATTCTTAACACGATGACTGCTTTAGTGGGCCTACATCGTTGATTTTGAACGAATTCGTTTATTTGGACTATCAGTTCATGTACAACTGTAAACATGATGACTGCATATAACGGGATGCTATATATTTACAGATGATATGTCTACTGACGCGGCGTGTGAGCGAACTGTCGAGATGACCATTGTGAGAACAAACATGCATGTTATGTATATTTTTTTATCAAGAGCACTGTATGCGCAATTTAATGTCGCAGTTTGCCTACATCCTAAATTGAATATAGGCCCACTAACAAGCAGACATGGGGTGATTACTTCATGAATGTAATCGATTGCGAATACGGTGCCAGAGCTATCTGTTATATGTATGTAATATTTGTTTAATTTATTGCAAAATATCCTGCTATAGTTTCTAAACATCCAAGGGCACTGTGTTGGGTACGGTAGCCAATGAGAACTGGTGGATTTATCATAAGTATTCACGATAAGTTTCGTCCGACTGCTTTTTCTGGGAAACATGGTCGAAGACACTTGGGATGAACTAGTGTAGGGGTGAGCATAAGGAACGAGCTCAGGCCTACGAGACTCATTCATTTCAAGGCCAACCACTTCTTTGTTGGGGCACATGAAGACGTAAAGTTTTGGACTACAAACCGCTGATTATCATAAGAGACGACAAAACCTTGGCCAAAAAAGGACCGATGCTGGATGGTCAAACCTTTCCATATGGATATGCTCCGTTGTGGGCACGGAATAGTCCCGTTATTCTTGCAATTCGAGTAGACAGTAGTTACAGTATAGTACAACTGTGACGCGCAGAGGAATTTAACTCGCAATAATTTAAAATTGCGTGCGTCAGACATGTTTTCTAGTGCTGNNNNGGGTATATAATATTGTGGTGTGCGCGTTCTGTATGTAATACGTGTCCACAAAATCGTAGTATAATTCTGTAATATCAAAAAAGGAATTCCATATTTTTGGGGGAGGCTCGGGTTGCTAGATGCCACAAAAGCTCAGATTTTGGTGATATAGTCTAAAAAGCTGTTTTACCGTAATTAAACTGTTATGAATTCTCAAGTTATATTTAGCTAAAGAGCAGAACACACGGTATCATGTGATTATTTGCTCTTCTCATTTACTCGCTAGACAGAAAATGGGAAATCGAAAAAAAAAGAGGCACAAGGCATAAGGCAAAAGCCTCAACACAAACATGTAAGTTTCTCACCCCTTCGACAAACTGGAGCCTCCGGGACCTTTGTGTCAGCTCTCAAAAACGATTTCTGCCAGCAAGCATTATTCACTCGCGAAAAATACGCTGTATTTTGGATATTAGTGCACAACTGATTTCAAGACCTGGCCATCCAAGCACTCGCAGACGTTCCTGTACAAAACCCAACAATTCGTTTGGCCGAGAAGGATATTAGTGAAATAGTTGAAATCAAAATGAGCGGAAAAAGTTGCCTTTTTAATGAGACACTTGATAGATTAAGCTACATAGTAGCCAATTTGTTGCACATCTGAACAAAATGTTGTTAAGAATCTTCATCTTCTATTGGTATAACAATTTTCGGTTAGTTTGTGCGAATGAAATTTATTTTACAAGAGAAGTGCGAATGGAGCCCAAAAAGGTTGAAAAGCACTGGGCTAGGGTTACCAATTACCATGTTATATATATTTATATCAGCAGCCGTTGGTTTATACTGCTTCGATCTGGAAATCGAAATGTTTCATTTGATGAGAACAAGATTTCAAATCACATTCCGGTGTACACACATAGGCCTACTGTTCGCCAAGCATCAACGGTCAAACTGCGTTTGACTGAGCACAACCAAACATCAATACATATGTTAGTATTTAAAACTAGGCAGGGTGGTTAATATTACCCTGCTTCGGCCGGGTACTCGCTTCCGGAGTGTATTGATGACCTGACATACGGCATGACAGGCGTTCGTACAACACTATAATTAGCTACTACACGAACATCGAATTCCTATGCTCTATGTGTGGATAATAATTTGTTACGCAATGCAATAAGTGGTGTTCGAAAACCCGACCTTTCCGCCCGGTATAATATGGCACTCTGTATTGTTCAGTTTGCTCATGAATGTTCAATTCATGTCACGGTCCTTGTACAAATAAAAAGTATTCGTTCTATTGCAAACAAATCGATTAGATATATAAAATAGTCGATTGCGATTACGATTACTTTGGATATTTTTTAAATGTAATCGATTGCCATCACGATTACTAATCACGAATACCCCATGTCTGCTAACAAGAATAGGTGCGGTGAAGGAAAGGAAGTAACTGGTAACGATAAATCAGCCACCATATTTTCACACAGTTTTCTGGCATTGAATGATATCTCGATTGCTGTAGTAAAATACTTGTCTCTTTGTAGAGCTTCGATGGTAAGTATTAGTTAGTTATTTTGAAACATTATTTCTGGTATCACAAGCATTCATTGAAACGCACGTGGATGACTGCATTTGCATCCATGTCAGCAACGCATGAAGGTTGTTTATTATCCGTATGTTGCATACCACGTCTTGCGTACGCTTGATGCATCCGTAAACGATAAACAGTATAAGTGCCATACCATTCTTTTATTTGGTTGATTTTACTTTTTTTACTTCTACGTCCATTTACAGTACACCAGCCTGCTCGTGTGTTGTGTATTCCTAAGCCGCGACTCACTTTAATCAAGGGTTAACATATTTTAGAATCGGGAATGGCGGACACTTTTTCAAAATTTTGAAACTTAGAACCCTGGAGGAAAATCTTGAAAAAATGGCGAATTTTTCCACTTCGTGATCGGTTGACTAACAGAAGGGTCCACTATATCGCTCAGTGCCCAAAATTCAGTTTTTCTTTCACATTATCAGGTGGTTGACTTGAAAAAAGGTCAACTGTCCGGCTCAGCTCACGATATAGCCTCCGGAGCGTTACTTCAGTGCTGATTTACTGTAACTCAGTCGAACTTGCCCTACATTTAACAAAAATTCTCAAAAAAGAGGACAAATTTTCACAAAGGAGGACGTTTAGCCGTCCTCGGACGACATTTTCTAAAACCTGAAAAAGGAGGACAAATCCTCCTAAAGGAGGACGTACGCTAACCCTACTTTAATCCGAATACACTTAATGTGGCATTGTAGAAGCAGTTTACATGTCAATGAATAAACACGCAATTAGTGATTTACTTCCCCCTATAAAACTCTCATATCCAGTCAATAGTAGCTACATTCAATTACGACCAGTGGTGGCCCTACGATTGGGGCCGGCTAAACGAAATTTCCAGCCCACTTTATCTATTTTATCGCAAATTTCCGGCCCCCTCACTAGCGGTGAACCAAACTTTGATTGTTGTTCACCTCGTATGCACCTGGTCACCTGTTCCTGGGTTACATTGTCTGTACATCATGATGTGACTGTTCAGTGCTCTTTCCAAAATGATAAACTTTCAGCATATAATATAATTATTATGCCACGTCAAAATACAATCAACCACTTGTCATTACACTATACCAAGATAACTGCAGGCCAAATAGACTAGTGGTTCTCAACCTTTTTCACCTCGCGGACCGGTAAGATTTCAAAAAATGTCTGCCGGACCGGTGAACTTTTCAAATTGAAATGAAGCCAAAATGTAAAGTATGTAACCGTATTTAGCAATTATATGGTGCTAGAGAGTGACATTTACAGGGTTTTTGATCGTAATTAATTATCTTCATGATGACATTCATGTGATTCTATGGTAATCAGTCTGCTGAGTCGAGGTAAAATTGCCTTGTCCAGATAAACGTGCAACAGCCGAGAGTCGACACAGTCTTTCGCGCCGAAGGATGTGGGTTTAGCCAACCATACCAACTCGAATAATATTCTTCTCTTTGACAATATCGAGAGAAGAAGCGTTTCGGAGTCGAACCAAGCACCTTGTCGCGCTACCTTGCTCATTGCTCACTGCCACCAGACGCATAGGCTACTCTGGCAACTACGAATACAATGCGTGCCGCGTACAGCAACTATACCGGCCATCCGCTAATGCGGGCCGAAAAAGCACTTCGTCAGCCCACCCCAAATACGTTGGTCTTGGGCCCACATCGGTCGATGAGCCAAACTTCCGGGGGCTTCGCCCCTGGACCCTACAGTTGGGTGGATGTTTTCACCTGTACTTATGAGCACATTCTTTCTACTCAATGTAAGCAGAGAGTTTATGTAGCTTAATCGCGCCAATAGCGAAAATTATCGATCATTCATGACTGAATCGGTTTTCTCGCTGCGGAATTTTTGGCACACCTTTCGGAGCCGCATGTCAGCCAGGGCTTTGGAGCACCCGTAAATTTGCATTGCTCCAGCCCCGGCTCTGGAGCTTTCTTCTATCATACATTAGCTCCGGCTCCGGAGCCGCATTATTACCACTGCTCCGGCTCCAGCTCCGGCTCCGGCTCTGAAAACTATCGAAGGTGACTGTCTATATCAGGGGTGGGCAACCCGCGGCCTGCGGGCCATATGTGGCC
>ATSW01006972.1:0-22862 GCA_000444245.1 Botryllus schlosseri
GTGCACGCATATTTTCTGTACCACCATCACTGCCGTTTGTTATGTATTTTTGTTCGATGAAAATAAAGACTCTCTCTCTCTCTCTCTCTCTCTCTATACTTTCGGAAAATAGAGGCATTAGTACACTTGCTTTTATACTTCATCATGCATGATCTACAGAAAAAAGAACTGAAACTAATTAGAACTTAAAGTATGATACTATACTGGGACTTAAAAGAGAAATACCAATACTACTTCCAAAAAGCGTAAAATATATTTTATCTGTTTTGTCCAGAAAGTTTCAACGGTGTTCTGCTAAAACAGGTCTAACTCACAAAAAAGTCGAAGTCCGCACTTTTTCAGATTAGGTCCTTGGGCTGCTAGATTACGATATGATAGGTAATTGCTAGATTGCGAAACGGTAGTTTCAAACGCATGGGCCATATTTACCATGATGAAATATTTCATATGGGCGACAATGCGGCGTAAACGGAACCACACAACCCGATACCTAAAGTATATTCACCGACACTTTCGTGAAAACATAATTGTCACTCAATATATATGTCCGTGCGCGAAGCGCGACTAAAATTCTGGTCTTTACTTAACTTTTATGAAAATTAAATGTTGGTA
Organism: Botryllus schlosseri; assembly: GCA_000444245.1. Classification (NCBI taxonomy): domain Eukaryota; kingdom Metazoa; phylum Chordata; class Ascidiacea; order Stolidobranchia; family Styelidae; genus Botryllus; species Botryllus schlosseri. The sequence goes on from ATSW01006972.1 coordinate 613, forward strand.
CTCCGCGAAAACAGCCCCAAAATTCGTCAGGCTATCTTTCTGATTGGAGGATTACACTACTTCTACTTGACAAACTGAAAATAGCGAGAAGTAAGTAAGTATTTCACACAATTTTACGAAGTAGAAGTAGCAGAAATCAGATTGACATGAGTAAGTACCGCAAGTAGCGGAAAACTACCTGAGTACTTCGAAAAAGTAGAAGTACTTCGTTACTGAACCCCTCTGTGTAGAGTTGATATCCGGATCCGGTTAATACTTTCTGGGGGTTTCCGATGTCAAACTGAATGGTACGATATGTATTGACCAATAAAGAGTGACACAATATAGTAAACATGCGCAAGAAAACTCTCAAGTAACCCGGAATTGTTAGCACGATGGGAAACTAGATTCATCGATTTTCCGATCGCCGTTACCCATGTACTAGCTCGTTACCAAAGTCATAAAGGTTGCTAATTTCGACATATTGACTCGGTGGGAAGCTAAAGCACGAACCGGGACACACACGCACTCACACCGAGACACACATATCGAAAACCACAATATTCGTCAATTTTCAAAGCATACATCTCGATGTGCAAGAGGATATTGGTATTTCACGTGGCTAACCGATGATACAGATGCGGGTATACTCTGAAACTGGTTGTCCGTGTATATTTTCGTCACTGTTCGTTGTAGTCAATTTCAAACTGTCGTCATACAACAAATACAAAATTGTCTGGTGTGCTTGTCAGATTTCAAAACGAAAATGGTTTTGTTACTTATGAAACGATAGATCTCCAAGCGAAAATGGTGTTGTTACTCAGGTAATCATCACATCACCAAGTGTTGGTGTTGGTACTCAGGAAAAAAAAGATTTTCAAACGAAAATGGCTTGTTACTCTGGGAAAAAATTTATTTCCAATCGTAAACGGTTTTGTTACTCTAAGAAACGATAGATCCCCAAGTGAAAATGTATTGTTACTCTGGGTAAACGATGGATCTCCAAAGGAAAATGGTATTTTTACTCGGGTAAACGGTGGATATCCAAGTGAAAATGTGTTTTTACTCGGGAAACGGTAGAGCTCCAAACAAAAATGGCAATTTTACACAGGTAAACATCGTGAGTTCAGTGTCATCGGTGTTGGTAAACGTAGGTGTCGAGTTGCACATTATACTTGTCATGAGTATACTATTACGAAGGGAGAGAATGAAATTGCTATTATGAGTGTCAGAAGGTTGTGGTATGTAGTTTTGATTTGTCGTGACAGTAGCCCTATCATTCGTATATGACAAGCAAAATCATTACCATGAACACATGTAACTAACTTGTTCGGTCTTGATCAATGCAGAAGAGATGATTCGTTTTTTGATACCGTAGCGAAGACTACATGTAAATCGCTGCGATAGACATCTACCTCCTTGCATTCAGTCGTGTCGTGTCCATTTGAATACTGGCCCACAGGTATGACATGCACACACTAACACCGTAAACAGAAGTCGATGATTTTTATTAAAAAAATATTTCTTCAATACATCGGAATGTCTATGTTGTAGAAAGCAAATACTTTTTATGGGGTTGTGTGTTTAATGAAAGCGATTGGTTACAAGTACGTTTTGACGTCGGGGAAAGAAAATTTATTTTTCTGTGTGTGACAGTTTGTGACGAAATAAAAATAGATTCGTGGTTTTAATTGAATTGTGACAGTGCTGTTTTAATGTACGTTTCAACAGGGTGACTTGACGCTGAACAACAATTCGACTCACAAAACATATTCGTTGGTTGATTTGTCACTGGTGTGCAAAGGGTTAGGAACATTTTTGTTTGATAATATCTTCTAGCTGTTTTGTTGTGAGGAAAATCATTTGATGACTCAGCAATTTTCATTAGCGAAGTAGATTGTTTCCTGTGTATGATCCAAGGATCGTGTCGAGAAAACATACGTACTTCATTGTAGGAGTAGCTGATTTATTGCTATGACGTGGACATATCCTGCAGGCGTGATTGGTTTGTTTGTCTTAAGAAAGATGATGCGACGCCGGTGTCATAAATTGTGTTAACCAAACTCAGATAGATACCGCGGTTGTGCAGGACTTAGATATGGTTATCACATACTGTACGCATACAAACTTTTGTGTAAACAAATCTGATGTTTCTGTAAGTACTAGTTCTGCGTTGAACTATTGGAATATTTAGATACACGAACATCCATTCAGACAATAAAAGTCTTGAACTATCGAAACAGTTTGAAAGCGTAGCCTGCGATTCTGTAGTATCGCAATATAAGAATATCGAGCGACGTCAAATATTTTTTGTGACGTGAATATCTTTCATATGTCTTTAGTAAGAAATAAGTTGCGTTGTATAATCATACACAGTCTACAAAAGTAAAACTTGTCGCGTTTGATTGCATACTTTTTATCGATGTCTTTGTAATATTGAAAGACGGATGAGTTTACAATTAAAAATAGTAAGCGGAGTAACTCGAGTAATAAATTTTACTCGTTTAAAAATCGACAACGCGAAAAATACCGGTGAATGGAGTAACAGTATCAATATGACTGGTATATTATTTTTCGCGATATGCAACCAATCTTCTAAGTATAACTTGTCAAAAATTTATCATGTCATAGAAAAGCCGGTTGTCACGAATTCGAAACAAATGTACTTCGATTATCACGATGATGGAAATAAAGATCAACGCAGTATTTCGGAGGTGGTTGTGTATCGTTTGGTATGTTCACCAATCACTAAATGTCGGTTAGTTAAACGATACAGTTACAAGTTGGCTGAAACCTTGATTTACAAATGACAGCTTGATTATGTAAAGCTCGACCACTCGAGTGTGTTTATTGTAAAGCATTTGACACAAACAAAATATCTAATGGACACCGACACATTGGTTTCATTACCGAGTGAGGGAAAATTGTTTTCTGCTGGACATATATGATTTGCATTTAGAAAATCGATATACACCGATTAAGCGACGCTGTTTAATATCATAATCTGATGAGTGAAATTCCCTTCGGATTTGATTTAGCGAGTTAATTGATGGTGATTCAATCACATACAAGCAAGGTTTTTAGTGGGTGAGTATTGAGATGACATTTACTTTGACGAATGACAATGAGAAAATTTTCAATTTCTTTGATCGTGTGCGTTCTACATATAGTTCTAGTATGCATTCAGCGTGCATGATGCAAATTGACATCGACCGTCATTAGATTGATTAGATCAGTGGTTCTTGACCTTTTTTCTTCCAGCGCCCCCTTTCAAAAATTATCGTGCTCCAGCGCCCCCCACCTCTTATTGTAATGACTGTAATTGAGGCAATGGCTGAGAGGGATGACCGTTACAGCACTTCGTCAGCCCCCCAACAAACGATTGTCTTGGGCACCCATAGCGTGATAAACCAAACTCATGAAGGCCTCTCCCCCAAGAACCCCGTCGCGTGATAATGATGGTCAACAACGTTTATGAGGCATGGTTGCCCTAACAGCCAATATTTTCAATAATGCATGAATGAAATATGTTGTAATTGCATATATATGTCACTATAAACTTTTTATTCTCGCAGCCCACGTAATCAGATTTACCAGTAGCGCTGAGTGATCTGTTTGAATGGAAAAGGAAGGCCACTTAAATAATAATTGAACATACTCGGGCGTGCCCGTTGGTACAATTAAATCGTTACATGTTATTTTATTACCTCTTGTCCACTATATAGTCAAAAGCTATTGAAAGGCATAAACGTAAAAAACTAAAGTAAGCACACGTTTCAAAATTGGTATTTTTTCTCTGGCAAATAATATTCTCCGATGGATGTTATTCGTCCTGTGAAGGTGCAGATTGCGACGACATGATAATTCGATACGAGCCATTTAAGTATCTATCGACAATTAGACTTATATACATCGAAGTTTACGCTCAACATAAGGGCAATCCTCTATAAGGCCATAAGGTTTTCTCGCTGACGATCTTTTTGACACACTTCTCGGAGTCCCATATTCACCGTAACTTCATATGTCTTCGTGCATCATGGCGTGGTAATGGCCACCGCCAAAATGCCTGTTACAATATTTCATAATTATGCGCATTCTTCCGTGAAGGAGTCGTCAAAACATGATGTTTAATTTATGTTGATTCACCGAAATAATTTAGGGCACCTTTTGAGGTAACCGATTGCGGGTTTGAGTTGCAGTTTCGGTCTTGGTAAGAGGTCATAATTCAGTCGGTCTTTTTGGAATTTTGGTATTGGAAATATTTTGTGCTTTAATCGCACTCGAGAATCATTCGACTATAATAAACCGTATATCAATTGTGTGTGGTATATTCAGGGTCAAATCAATGTTGTTATAACAACAATCGGGTAGGCTACGGTCTCATACCCAGTGGTTCGAACCCTCCTAAATTCACATCGGTGACTGGCAATACGGGGGAATTAATGGTATTGGATTTTGTGTTAGTGCTGCGCCACCTCGTAACTTCGTAAGTCGGCGCCTATGGCTACAATTAATTCCAGTTCAGAGCGCAGGCCGCGATTTTATCAATAGAAATCGACTGTCTACCAAACGACCAATAGTTTAGAATTCGATAGTGTTGTTCTCAAAACGAGTTCGTCCAGCAATCAAGTTTATCGGAATATAGATGGTTCCCTGTTCAAACGAATCGAATAAATGCAGAGTTTGTGCCAGCCAGAATCTCGTGATGCATCAATATCTGACAATGGCATATCATGCTGCACGTTATTAACGAAAATTACACGTTGAAAATGACATTGTGGGACAATTTCAGAGTACAAATGTATCAAGCAGACAACAAGAAATATAGATGACGGCAAACGAGAAAGCGTGTATTCTAATCAGTGTCGCCAGGAATGGGTTTTGAGTCTGACACCGTATTGAGTAGCGTTCGTCGCGACAATTGTTGTCTCATTATATCGGTGTTTAAGCTTTAAGGTGTATTGCTGCATTTCCCGAGTAATGTTACTGGCAAAGCCTTGTTAGAGAAACGAATATGCGCAGAAATGAATTCCAATTTGCAGGCACACACCAACACACCCTCCAATTTCGCGTTCCGATTACCAAGACTATCACGAACCTAGCTAGCTCAAGAATAGTTTTGTAAACGAATATGGACGCACATAACTTAGATTTTAGAAAAGCAGGACGTCTTTCTGGGCGCGTTGTCGGGAGAGGTCTATGATTGTGCTTCTTAGCACACGCTAGGCGCGCAGCCAGTCAGAAAAATGAGCGATAGGGATTTTTTTCAAATTTACCAATATCGCATCAATTCAATTCGGGTTAAGTACATGTGTAAATGATGATCATATAATCTCTTCTTGCTGACGATTTTAGGCGTATGATAAGCTTGCTAAAGAGTCCGGAAGTGCTGTAAATTACCCAGTCACTGATCTCTGGTGAACAATTAAATACCAGCGCCTATTACACATCCTCGGCGACAGTTTTCGAAAATCAAAATGCCCGAACCTTATGGCACCGATTTAAGGTGGTTCAGACGTTTTTCGTCTTTTAGAACTCAAGCCATGATACACATCTTCTGATCGTTACGTTCAAGTATTAGCGGAAATCAATTACGCACCTTACAGTCTGTTTGCAGGGATTCGATGTTATTCAGTTTCGCGATGTCGCTCTTTAATCAATATGACATAAAACAATGACATAAACTCGACCGCATTGTCTTCAAACCAGCGAGAGATAGGAGCCCGAGACGCGATAGTTACGCCAGCAATGATATTTCTCGCACCAGGCCTATTGGAGATGCTATCGTGTAGGCCAGTGATGATATCGTGCACAACAGGCAGAATCAGCCAATGAAGATGCGATTGCGCAGACCAGCGATGATATAGTGTGAACTGGGCCTATTGCAGATGCGATTGTTCATTGTTCAAGCCTGCGAAACCAGGCTTGTTCGAGATGCGATGAATCAAGCTAGCGACGGTTGCCACGCGCGCGGGAATGACTGACCTAATTTCGCGACTATCTCAGCGGGATATCATCACACGCGCGCTAATAGACAACCTGCTTCTCGCAAATCAGCCGCGCGAACATTGATAACACATTATTGAATTGCAACTGAATATTAGAGTCAGAAGAGTCCTTTCAAAATGACAGGCTTTCGCGTTTCAAACAGTTTCAAACGCTCGGCGCACGCACATTCCGAAAACGAAGACGTTTTTAACAAGGTCGCATCGATTCGCCTGATTACTAGTTAATCGTCACAAATCACTTGGGCGTTTGAGCATTTCGTACGAGGTGGCCGCCACCTCGTAGCTATGATGGCGAGGTGGCCGCGCCACCTCGTAACCTCGCAAGTCGGCGCCTATGTGTCTGCTAATGTGTGGTATTTTCGAAAATATATGCAGTTACCGTGATGCAGGAGCTATTTCACAAGAATGCAATGACAGCCTATTGAAATGCTAAGTTTTATTGAACACGATCTCAAAGTGTAAATAAAACGGTTGAACATAAAATGGGAGTCATCTACTGGAATGCTCCTGAAAAAGATGAAGCTCTTTGCAACTGTACTGACCATCTCTAATTGTCTGCCAGGTCGGCCGTGTCTACCTACGTTTGTTCATCGTTCAGCCAGGGTGGGTTTTGCGGAAGCCCAGAGAATTCCCCGTCGAAATTATGGAGAAATTCACGAAAATCGTCACGAATCCAGCTTAAGCGGTAAGTCGGTTTTATGTTTTTATTCTCGCGTGGACTTGAGACGCGTTTAGGTGTGGTAATATGGTCCTTGCTTTGCAAAATCGTCTTTGTATGATATCTGGCAATTGTAGTGAAAGTTTCTGCAACTGAAATAGATATGGTAGTCATGTTCATATATATTCCGCTGAAATTCATCAGGGGTAAGGCTCAGCAACTAGTAAATAATTCAAGAGAACTGAACCATGAACATGTAGGCTAAATCAAATATTGTGGTTGCTGACGATCACCCCTGACGAGTGACAGCCAAAAACATTTGGGCTTACTTCGCAATATGATTAGAGTATTCGATTGTATGCAATAGTCGTTTGTTAGTTCTAGTTGATAATTTTGGAAATTGAGTAGTTCTAGTTCTAGTTGCGAGTTCACAAAAGCAATTAGTTCTATTTCTAGTTACTGGTTGCAATTATTGTTAGCTAGAATCATCGCTACCAAAGGTTGGGGTGGCTAGGGCTGTGTTTTTGGGCCGAAATCTCTTTGTTTCAACCCATCCGATTCCAATAAAATAAAAATCATTGAATTAAATCTAGCTCGTGTTTTAGTTTGTTGTGGAATTCTGGACGCCTTCAGTTTTAGTTCCAGTTGTGAAAAGTGAACATTTGTGGTTCTAGCTCTGAATTTTTAAAATCCACTAGTTTGTAGAAATCCTGGACTAATATCCGATTACGTTTTCAGGGCGAAGCTCTCGAGACGGTGACGCCGGCCATCTGCTGCCTGTTCAACTCGCAGCCGAACTTGGCTGAGCACGTGCCGACTTTGGGACATCTGGCCACCATATTCAAGTACATGGCCAGCAAGAACGACGCCGTTCCAAATCTTGTATCGCTGTAATACATGTATTGGCGGACAATGAGGTATGTAGAATGCTTGGAAGTCTTGATTTTTATATTTGCTTGGAATCCAGGTTGCTTTATATTTGAAAATGATTTAACACCAATTCTCCAGAAATAAGTAAGTTTTAGTAGTAAAGTCTCCGCGACATTGCAATTAGCCATTTCCCCAAATAATGAACGCAAGTAAAACGGTATCAAAAAGCAGCTGTCAGCTTTGTCATGATTTCAAAAAATCTTATTTGACACTTACATAACTTGAAATTGGTGACTATGACGTAATTTTGTTAAGGTTTGTATTTGTAAGCTTTCTGGAAGGGTTGTAACCAAGTGACTAGGTTTACCGACAGCTTACCTAACACTACAATTTTGACAAGATTCTCACATCACCCTACTCGTTAGGTTTCTTGTAACATTGCAACCCGTCAACTTTTTCAGAGCTGCGTATATAGTTTCGCGCAGTGTGAATGTATCAAGCCGCTAATGCGCAGCATGAAGTCCCGCCCGGACCAGATCGGTATTGCCTGCGACGCCATGCATAAGATGTTCACAGTGGACCAGAGTGCCCAACTCATTCAACAGGTTGGTTATTGATTATCCACAGTTATTATAATTTCTATTTGTTATATTTATCTGCCGAAAATATTTGAGTGTACTTTGAAATGAATATTTTATTCAATTATAGCCTATATGTTGGAGTTTTTAGTCTCCTTGAATTATTCTACTGACAAAAGATAAACTTCTATGATAGGCGTTAGAGTGAATTGACTATTAGATAAGGCTAGAATTTCAAATTTACTTCACATCTAGTAGTTGGGATTAGGCAAATATGGTGTGCAACGTCTTTTTAGCCTAGCTTACAATTTTCTGGAATAGTCGCACAAATATTAAAATTTTTTACCCCTACCTCACAGTCACAAAGCATAAATTTCATGTTGCTGCCATCATGTGTAGGCTGTTTCCTTTTTTGAATACGTGGTGAAATTTTCTAGGTACTAAACGCAGATCTGATATTGTTTCTTCTGCGTCTGCTAGAGGGTGAGGGTATGCAGACAGTGCCCAATGCGGCACAAACAAAAGCTCAGATTGTCAAGTCTTTAAAGGCTATGATGGGTAGCTTGGAGCACGGGGACCAGGTAAGCCTAAATAATATCATCAAATTCAGAAGCCATTTCGTCTTCTGTATGAAGCCTAGTCTTGATACCACAGACTTGATAATTCTAGCTGTCCAATTGGACTTATTAGAGCTAAATGCCGGTAACCTACTTTGTCAAACGCTTCTATGCTCCAATTTCAATACTAATCTAATGTCTGGTTTTCCTGAAAATGCTACAGGAGAACTGTATAGTGTGAAACGTGCCAAGCTTGCTGTACACTGTGTACAGACGTTTGCTCATCTCATGCTGATAAGAATTATCTATGATTTAACTTTCAAGTTTGCGCTAATTCAGAAGTTCTAATTGTAATCTAATTGGAAAAAACTTTGTAGCTATCATTCCAACTCTAGTCTACTTTGGACTGAAATATGGAGCTATGATTCTAATCCGAGCCAAATTTGAAAAAAAAAACTCGGCAGCCATAATTCCATTTCTACTCTAATTTGTAATAAAATGTGTAGCTATAATTTTAATTCCTACCAAATTTTGGATAAATTTGGTAGCTATAATTCTAATTCTAGCGTAATTTGGAAATAAATGTGTAGCTATAAAATGGGTGGCTATAACTCTAATTCTAGTCTAATATGTAAAAAAAAATGTGTCGCTATCACTCTAATTCCAACCAAATTTGGAAAAAACTGGGTAGATGTAATTCTAATTCCAACCAAATTTGGAAAAAACTGGGCAGCTATAATTCTAATTCTAATCTAATTGGATGAGCTGAAAATTTTGTAGTTGTAAAACTCTGGAATACGCTAATGGTTGACATTTGTTCAAAAATCGCATAAAACTGGAATGTGTTTAAAATTTTGTGCCCAAATTCGAACCCAGCCTTAAAACACTCGTAAATCTGCTTCATATCCAAATTCTGGATCAAAATCATCAAATAGTCTTTTTCTCAAATCCAAATACAGAATTATTTCTATATCCTGTTCCAGCAGTGATTTCACTCGCTATTTTGAATGCTTTGATATTCTCATATTTTTCTGATTTGGCACTGGTGGTTTCACGTTAGCTGTTTACCTGGATTTCACATCCTATTCTCGCTTGTACGGATATGCTGAGTTTGGATTTTGCCTAGATCCGGGAATTGCTGGAAAAATCTAGCACGTGGGCGTCTTACAAAGACCAGAAACACGATCTGTTCATCTCCAATACGAATATATCCGGATATCTCACCGGTAAGTGCTTTATGTGTGATTTTATAAAGTGAGTAGTTCCAGTTCTAGTTGTAGTAGCTCACTTTGAAAATCATGTAGTTTGTACAAGTCTGCCAGTACTGTAATGATGAATTTGTTTTTATTTTTACTGATTTGGAATGTTATTATACTTTTAGGTGGGCCGGCCACTGCTGGATACCTGACCGCTGGGCCAACATCGAGTGTGATGCCCCAACGCCCGCCTCCAGTGGACGAAGATTAATTCAGCAGCCTCCAATAGCGATATCCATAATACAATAGCAAAATACCCATAACGCCTATCTCGTGCTTCCGAAATCAATGTAGGCTATACGTAGCCAGACTGCAACGGTTTTGGGTAATAAATTGCTAGATTACGTCATGAAATCATAATATAATGCTGGGTGATCCTATTCACTTCGTCTTACGATAAAACCGGTTTGTTTATTGAAATGTTTATTTGAATCTAAATCTGCAATGATTTTGTCTGGTGTAAATCCAAATTCAAATCTCTAAAATCTCATGAACGTTGAAAGCGTTGGAATATTAGTATCAAAATCACAATCCATGCTCATCTCCGGAAAGTATCTGTACCTAAAACGGATTTGTGATTATCAAATAACGATTGATTCCTATTTCCATTTCAAGTCACAATGCTACGATAATATTCTAACATTTCGATGCCTGTAGTATGTACTCCCCGCATACCAACCAATCTTTGTATTTTTGAGTGAATTACTTCATTCTCCCGTAGATTAGGGATGAAATTTTGTGTACCACTGATTTGTGGCCCCCGTGAGTCTGGAGGTTTGTGAATTTGCCCGTTGTGATGTCGCGGCGTAGCGCCGGGTTTTACACTATTCTGTCGTTATCGACGTGCAGTGTACTACTAATTCTTTTGTCACTCTCTTACTATATTTTGCGAAAGTGTATCCTGCTCGAAATTCAGCGAAATACAATTCATACTTCATGAACGCGTGTGCTGCCTTTTTTGGGCTGGATTTCGACATCCTGAAGATATTCGGCTTTTTCAAGTTAGATTAGAATTTGAATGATATCTATGCAGTTTCTTTTTCAGATCAGAATTATAGCTACGTAGTTTTTCCGAAAGAGATTTGAATTAGAATTACTAAATTGTACATAATGTTATAATATAATAAATAAACATTAGTACATAATGTTGATTATTTCATTTCAAGGTTTAATCGCCGCCAATCACACACCGCACGGGGTCGTATATTGCCCGAAACGTTTGGCTAGGTCAGTGGTTACCAACGTGCGCGATATGGCGATCTAGGGGGGCGAAAATCACGAAGGTGGCGATGGCGTGCTAAAACGGCTGTACTGGTGTCAAGTCGGAGAAATGACCCTTTTTTAGTCAATTCACGAAAATTTAGCTGCAAAAGTGTATAAGCTTGAGGTCGAGCCGAGAAGTTGACCTTTTTTGTTTAGTCTACCTGCCGTTGATTACAGTTTGCATGCCGATAAAATTTGGGGGCAATGATCGGTCGGTGTGGAGCTTGAAAAGGAGGCGATGAGTTGAAAAAGGTTGGGAACCACTGGTCTAGATGTCTCGTACCGTGAAAATGCACAGCGCTGAAATGTAGTTTCATATAATAGTCGCGCTCCCGCATGCTACACAGTAGGCTACAGTGAATGTCAGTGTAATTTGGGGAGGGAGTTGGCTTAAAAGTGTGATTTCGGTCCTGGCTACATCATACGCCAACATATCTTCACAGACGTATCCAGTGACGTGCGGTCCAATGAGGCAGTGCCTCACCTGTCGTCTGGGTGAGTAAGTGAAAATCGTGAAAACCCTCGATGAGTCGATGATTTATTGATGTTTTACATCGATGTTCATAAATAACTAAATTCGAGCAACTTTATCACCCAACATCATCAATCTGCATAATTATTATTCAAAAATACAGCGCCAAATGTAAGGTGAGGCACGGGCGTGTCGTGCCTCACCTGCGACAATGCAATTCATCACAAATAGCCCGGAATTCGTAATAATTGGTATCAATCAAAGGCTATCGTCACACTGATTCCGAAAATCCAAATATCAACAGTGTCAGAGCACCCGAACCCCCTCAAAATCGCCAATGAAGGTGACATTCGGCTCTATCACAGACAATGCCATCGCAGAGAAACAATTGCCAGGTGAGGCACAGACGAATCTGATTCATGCACTATTCGCTAACAATTGGACAGTCGAAGCGCAGTGGAACGCGCTATCGATGCCGGAATCCAACAGTCTAGCCTAGGAATTATATAGTAGCGACGGCCAACACGCAATGCGGAGCCAATACTTTCCTTTACTTGTGTAGCTGTATGTATTTTACATCCAAAAAGCTACGTTACATTGGATATTTTACATCCATAGCTACGGTAAATTGTGGTATGTGATAGCTCCTTGCACAAGCTAAATTGTCGTTGTTTGTGTCCTTCATGCTGTGTTCGACTGCAATACCTATAACCCCTAATTGTGGTATGTGATAGCTACACTTACATAGCCTGCATAGTCGTTGTTTGTGGTCAGTGGTGCCACTCCTAGTGTTTTTACACTAGATCTAGTGATTTTGACTTGGCCTAGTACATTTTCGAAATTCGGCAAATAGTTTTTTTTTTTACTGAACAAATTTGTAACTGAGGATGCTATTATCATGCGCTTCGAATAATTTATACCGGTACTTGAAGAGATAGTAATTACTATCCGTCTAAACTTGCCCATTTAGCAAAATAGCGACCAGTCCTACATGTATTGTCAAATATGAAATTGCAACGGCTATTGGTGTGCAGGTGCACAGAATATGCTATCTATGCCCGCTGCCATTGTTACGAGCTTGTGTGTGTGCTTGTATGTTGGAGGGGGTGTGCCTCACCAGTCATGAACCTCACCGCACGTCACTGTACGTATCAGTATAGCAGTTTTGTCGAACAGACCGTCGGCGGCCAGATAATTTCATCCGGCCCGTGAAGAGGTCTGTTGCAGATCAAATGAGAATACCGGAGAACACCTATAGCCTAGCAACCGCCAAAGCTGTAATTCGAGATGTACTATGCAATAGTCAAGTTAATTCACGACATATGTTTAAAAATCCACTCTTGCAAACAATCGATAAGCCTTGTCAGTGTGACGTCATATGTGTTCATACCTCATTTTATAACCCGCTAAGTGGCGCGCAAGAGCGTCCGGAATTTGGGCAACCAAATAGGCCATTTGCAGGACTTCGATCACGTGACTAGATACGCATAGCAACCACAGATTGGTTAGCAAGCTACTTTCGCGCGCACCTGCTTCAGTGCTAAATATCGCATACTGTACTGTTGATTTCTGGTTCTAAACGTTTCAAAAATTTGTTGTGGAAGTCATCAGAGATTCACCTATGCTAGACGTCAGTCCTGTACAAAGCATTTGGAATGACATCGTCAGAATTACGCAGAAATCCCCCGGTAAAATAGTCGTATTACGGTACTCAACTCTGATCATATGTACTTAAATTCTGGCATTTGAAGTAGAGCGATTGGTTTATATTCTGGTAAGAGTATTTGTTAGTTCAAGTAGTACTATATGTCTGTTATGGAGCCTGATTTTGGATGGAAGATATAACTGAAGCAGCTGAGACCCGCAAGGATCAGAATATACTGTCTGCTGATTATTAGACAAACTTGAACACACCCCAAATACACTCCAGACATGATACCCGAGATACCCAGACAAGGCAGAGTGAGACCTGCGTGAGAGAGTGATACCTGCGTGATACCTGCGTGATCTGCGTGAACTGCGTATATCCACAGGGCCGTGCTAATAAAATCAGCATTGTATAACGTACCAATGAAGTGCACTGCTTTGCTAAGTCTTGTTGTCAGGTTCTCCCAAAAGATACTTCCGATGCGTTCAGTGACATTGTTTTATGTCAGCACGACAGCAGAGCAGACAGTATATCCTGATCCTTGCGGGTCCCAGCTGCTTCAGTCATATCTTCCATCCAAAATCAGGCTCCACAACAGTATATAGTAGCCTACTATTTGAATATAAACCAATCGCTCTACTTCAAATGCCAGAATGTGATTACATATGATCAGAGTTGAGTACCGTATTGCGACTAGGCCACGTTACCGATGGATTTCTGCGTAATTCTGACGATGTCATTCGAAATGCTTTCTACAGGANTGACNTCTAGCATAGGTGAATCTCTGATGACTTCNACAACAAATTTCTGAAACGTTTACAACNAGGAATCAACAGTACAGTCTGCGATATTTAGCACTNAAGCAGGTGCGCGAGAAAGTAGCTTGCTGCACCCAACACAGTGACCTTGAATACGTAAAAACCATCGCAGGATATTTTGCAATAAATTCATAAAATATTACATATTCTACATAATAATAGATATCTCAGGCACCCTATCGGCCCAAAATTATACCTATTGCGGTCCACACTTTAATAACCTTCGACGGGGTAAAAATTTGCTTTACAGTAACTTGCAAATTTGAGTCTGTAATGTTGGTATTCACGACTATCCTCATGCCTCGCGCAAATCGAACAGTTAATACGAAAATATGATGATTGTTTAGCGACAGAAAGCATAAAGTCAATTTGACGTCCTTTTTTCAGCCTGTCGCAGGCTCGGACGGGCTGATAAACTGGGTGTCCAGTCAATACCGAGAATGCTATTACCGAGAATGCTATTACCGAGAAGGACAATACCGAGAATGGACATTACCGAGAATGGACAATACCGAAAATGGACATTACCGAGAATGGACACCACAGAGAATGGACATTACCGATAATGCAATATATGCAATGCAGGCATGTTATGCATATGAACTGGCCGTGTGTGTGCTTCACGGTGTTGCCACATTCGGTATAGATTCTCAGGTATAAATTTCTCGACAACGTCCGTTCATTAAGCTAGATTCTTGGCATTGGCCATTCTCGGTAATGTCAATTCTCGGTAATGTCCGTTCTCGGTAATGTCCATTTTCATTAATAGTATTCTCGGTAATGCCCATCTCGGTAATAGCATTTTCGGTAATAGTATGTAACCGATAAACTGCATGTCTGCCACTACATCAGCTTCCAAACCACGCCTTTTGCTACGTAATAATTATAGTGCGAAAATATTAATTCACTATACGGCCTGTTAGAGCTACTATTATAGTGGTGCGTCGTAAGTTAAACAAGCCTTTGCAATTGCATCCCAACTACAAAAGTGACACTGCCTTTTAATTTCCTATTAGATTCATTTGAATTATTCCACGTCAGAAAAATTAACAATTATTCACGATTTTCATTCGCACTCATACGAATTTTTCATTCGCACTATTCCCACCACCTTCGTCATTCGTCATTCAAAATATCTTCGGAATATGTCGTGGTACGGTAAAATCGTGGGCTAACTAGTATTGATCCAATAGAAATTCTTGGTATTTTGACTTGAATGTGGACAACTGCACAATGACATGGTCGATGACTGTCGGATAGCCTGCGAGATACTAATCCATAAATCAGGTCCGGCATATTTGAGAGAGCGATGATCATTTTTGTCCATCATATGATAGTTGGAGGACGTGGACGCTTGTGTGTCGTACTTATGCAGTTTTGATACCGAGGTTAAGTAGTCATTGAAGTTTTCAGGGCAGTGGCCGCAGTGGAACTGATACAAAAACTTGGCAATTTCTGGTTTCTGTATATCTTTCATGTTTAGGACGCCAAAGCTTTTGAGCAGTGATTTGTTGGACACACACCCTGATTCCTTTGGGGCCCTGGCTATGATACGGAGGATATGATGTTGTAGTTTTTGCAACGGCTTCAGTGCAGTTTTACTGGCAGCCCCCAACAGATAATTCCATTTCGAGTTGAATAAAATGCAATAAATGTACAAGAAAGGCCCGCAACTCAAATCATGCCGTAATATATCACAGAAACTATATTACTCCCTCCCCTGGCACCAACAAAGCAGCAGTTACTGAAATCGATCGGGTGATGTCTACTTACAAGAAACTACCATGCTACATTACCATTGATGAAATGAAAAGTAACCGCTATGGTTCATGAACATCGCTTCAACTTTCCGTCGCATTTTGTTTCTGTGTTTAGTTTGTGAAAATTTAGTCATCAAGGACGGAAAACTGGTGGGATTTGTCGAGTCAACAATCACAAGCAAAAGTGTAATTGCAAATCACATATTAGGTATGGTTGTGATGTAACAGCGGAGCGTTTGAAAATATGCATTATTATTACAAATATTCAGTTTTCTATGTCAGAAGTATTAAAAAGGAGATATCATTACCATTGGCATGGTATCCAACACACCACTTGACACCTAACGAATTGGCATTCTTATTCTGGGAGATGCTTGATGAATGTGAATCGAGAGGGCTCAACAATAGGTCAACATCCATGCCCTCGTCGCAGATGGGCTGTCAGTCAACAGGAGCCTTTTCAAGGTTATTGCTGGAGCAAAGAAGATTCCATTAGATGGACTTTTCACTGCTCCAAGTCCGTATGCTCCTGAAAGGCTAATTTTTCTATGCTCCGATCCTTAGCATCTCATCAAGGTAGCTTCATCTTTTAATTTTAGATCATATTATTGTCGTACGGTGAGCACTACCATACCGAATATATTCTTACATCCTAACAGACCACGCGGAACTCTCTCTATTCATCAAAAGCATGGGGATATCGATATACGAACATGAATGGGAGAGGCCAAGATATATTATGGACGGATATCCAGCAACTATTTGACGCGGAGTTGCGCAGCCTGGCACTTTACCAGTCAGGATTGACATTGGCCCACGTTAATTTAAATCCACGGTCCAAGGTAGGTCGAGATCAGGGGTCACCAACACGCGGGCCGCATGCGGCCTGCGAGATCATATTTTGCGGCCCGCGGCCCGATTAGGAGAAATTTTGGAAAAGCTCAGCGAACCATTTCAAAATGTCGAAATTGATTTCAATTTAAACATATTGTTGTTGTTCTTCAAAGTGAACCATTCTACTGTGCCCAATATCACCTTTCCTTCCGTTCGGCATTGTAATATCATTCCATGCTGAAGGAATAATTTACTGATATGAATGCGTATATTGCCTTGGCGTGCAATGGCCAACCGCTGCCAAGACCGGGAGGCTTGATAAACGACTTCGGGCTCTACAAGAGACCATGCTTAACGAGTAGATAGTTTTCCAGCAAATAGGCTACCTTGCCTATAACTAACCCCAATATCGATTCTTTAATCCTGGGGCGGCCAATCTGCGGCAGTAGAAGAAAAATTATGCGTTCGTCGACACTCAATTCAATTAGCATGTGTTGGCGGCTGTCAATATTATGCAAATTTAATTTACGAATTGACTCCCTAATTAATGAGATATTTGAATTATTGTTGAAAATTTCTTCGCGCTTGGCGCGCGTTAATGCGAAATCATTTTGGATATTAATATAGCAGTGTCCATTGTAATCTGAGTCCCACCGTACAGATGCGAACAGCAGAGAAAAATTATGCGCCCCATAAAGAAATACCAATTTTTTCTCGTGTTCTCCTCATCCCGAATACATTTAATTGTTCTGGTAGGCCTGCGTTTGGGCGAATCCAATATATTTCCACTATAACGACAATTCTAATGGGAGGTCAAGAAATACCTGCATGCAACATAGGAGACTAATGAGAATTGCCCCACTCAAAGATGCAACACAGCAATAATAGCTTCTCTAAGTCTTTGAAGACACCCCCTGCATAAACTCTACCGGTGCATTTGTTCACATGGGCCGAGAAAGGATGAATTTCTGATAGTAATATGTGAAACAATACTAATAATACATTGACGAAATCCACTCATGAACATGAAAAATTTTTCGCGCTTGGCGCGACTACAGTATACGAATCCCTGTTGCTCATCTTCACAACATGACTATATTCACGATATCGGTGCCCATAGTAAGCCGATATGAGTAAATAGATTTGTCCGGAGTGTACCAGCAATGGACATGGTGAGTTTAACGTAGATATTTGGTCCCAGCTTGTTTATTACCACTATGCACCGGAATGCGGCGGCGGGCTACATGAGTAATCGAAATGCGACCGTGAATAGCAAAAAGGTTGGCCGCCCGTTTTGGTTGCTACAGAGTGTTGTCAGATATCGTGCGCAGCTCATAGTTCAAAATATAATGACATTGATGAGCATGATATTTTTTTTTCTATCTGTGTTTGATCAGTAAAATATTATTCATTTTGTGGTGACTATGCTCATCGCCCATGTAAGAGAGCACAGCATTGTACTTACGTAGAGTTATCTCACGTGATTGATAAGCTGCGTTGGCTATGTTAATCTAGATATTGAAGTCATGCGGCCAGCGGCCTCTAGGAATTTTTAAAAGAGGCCCGCGACCCATTTTGAGTTGATGACCCCTGGTCTAGATGATGCGCCTGTAATATTTCACTGGTCTGAGATGTGACCATTTTTCATGCCAGATGAATGTCAGTTTGTCTACTGGTGTGTTGAGTCACAAAGTTGGGAAGTGTTTGAAAGGGATGGGAGCAGCTGGTACATCTGATTTTGTTCTCATGATGGAAAGGTATAAGCAACGAGTTTTCACTTACATAACAAGGGGCTTGATTTTATGACCTTGAACAGATGGTTCAATATCATCACATGCCGCAATAGTTATCCGATATGCAGCATGGTCGATGAAAGAATTGCATGGCTGAATGAATTTGCGGATCGAATATTGAATTGGAAGGTCCGTTCCTCATAGATATCACTCGAGGTTATTTTCAGGTTATCATGTGATATTTTGGAAATTTGCTGAAAGTTGTGGTGAGCCGGAACGAATGATGGCGATACCCACGATGGAAGGCCTAATTTTCACGTCTCGCAATATGGTGGGTCTGTGTGATCGTCTCCTAAAAGAATTGCCTAAGTTGGCCCTTGACACGTTCACACAGGATGTGCTAGAGGCATTTTTTGGAAATTTGGTAAGATCCTTAACATTATTTGGTGTCAGAGCAATGACAAGGCTTATGATTGCAGAGAAAAATGGGTAGAAGACGGACAAATCCGGATATTTCACAACTTGCGTATGACATCCATCATGTCACCCAATCGAAAATAATCAAAAGATCGGCAAAGTCTTACGATGCATCTACACAACCCAAGCGAAAGTCATCCAAGGAGTGAATAATATATTGAATATTGAAAACAATAAATATTGAAAATACTGAGGATGGAACTATCAGTTTGATATGTTGTCACCAATACGAAGAGGACTGCCAGCTGATATTGGACAATAGCCAACACACCAACGTCAAGGTTTCAGTCGTAGTGTTGGTTTACCTCTTTTTTACATAGGAGGAATCTTTGCATGGCTAGGCAGTATCAACATGCAAANCAAGGAGACTATGGCATCAGGGATATGCTACGAAAATGCATTTTTGTACAGTGCTTTCCGGCCTTGATTCAACTTGTTTCCGAGGTGTTAGATATCTGTGGGGTTTCCTGACTGAAAACTTGACTCTGCGCGATTTTGTGGCGCAAAAACTAGCTAATTTTATGATAGCTGACTTCGTAGTGAAATAGCTCCAGTTGTGACTCGTTGATGCATCCTCTTAAACAACTTCTCAGCAAAGCCATGAGAAAACAGTCGTACCATTAGCTTTGTGACGTAAATAAAAAGTTCCTTAACATTTGACTCATCAGCAGCATCAACACACATGTAAGAAACTGTCTGAACGGTTGTCCTGAAATATTCGCCATGAAGAACTCATCCGTCACTGCCCGGAAATCTATTTCATTTGCAGTTCTGCTCGCTTCCCTAGAAAACTTTAAATATACATACTATACGAAGTACACGTAATCCCCACGCTTTTCGTTCCATTAAGCAGTAAAGGGATCTTTGTGGCATCTTACTGCGCAACTGTTCGACAATATATAGTGGGAATCTTGCATGAGCCTTTTTCAGGGTGTAGCCAGCTATATACTCAAGAGTCTCATTTTCAAATTGTCCAATTTCTCCTCCAACCAATTTTTCTTCTTTTCTCGTATNACCAATTTCNGCAATTTTANGCATAACCTCAAGCAACAGTCGTGCTGGCCGATGGTCTGACGTTAACCTGTCAAAGTATTTATTTGCATGGAGGCACTCTGTTGGGTATAGCCTGATGATTGATCCCGAATTTGTGGCGGNAACGTAATCCGATATGAACTGCTTTACTTTACACTGCCCGAATGGTGTCAAAACAACTTTCTTATCGAGGACCTCCATAATTTGCCCTGGTGTTATATCATGTGACTTGCTTGCATCCGACATATGTTCTGGTGTAGCANCGCGACAAGTTCTGCTTCCTTTCGAACACTTAGGAGTAGTGCTGCTGTCCATAGATTTTTCATCCATATCTACATACAGTAACTCATGTATGATGTCCTCAGTCAGTAGTACGAAATCTAATTCCTCCATCCCAATTATGTCTGAATTATGGAAAAGTCTTCTCTTTAATCATCAATACATTTTAAAACCTATCTATGATTATAAAAACCATAACATTTCAAGAAAAGCTGAGCTGAAGCCAATATTGAAATACCCAATTGATACAATAATAATTAGAGTGAATATCATTACTTCATCTGCGCCAGTTCTGCTCATCAAATATCCTACTGATATTAATGCTTTGATAGCCGCTCAGTGGCTAAATGTACTGTATCAATAAATAACCTGTTCTGATTGCCCTATATCCTCTCCACACCAAACATACCTGCATTTTTAACAGGCCATTTGACCGACAACCAGCCGTTTCATGCTAAGAAGCGACAACAAATTTGCCGGTTGTCACATCAGTCGACCGTGAAACATGTGTTGCTCATCTATCCGTAGGTTAGTTATCTCCTCCAATGACTTTCTCTCGTACTTGAGTCCTGGCCCTCAGAAATATATTTTTCTTGAGCCGACAAGTAGAGGAGAAGTTGCGATCGTATTATCTGAAATGAAAAGTAACAAAGCAGTAGGACCCGATCTCATCCCAACTCACTTTATGAAGCTAGTCTTTAATATTATTGGTGATGTTATATGCATTTTCTTTAATGAGTCGATACGTCTAGGCATTTTCCCAGATGCACTGAAAACTGCCAGAGTAATGCCAGTGTTTAAGAAAGGCTGTAAAAAACTAATTTCTAACTACCGACCAATATCTGTTTTGCCAAATCTTGCCACGGTTTTTGAGAAACTGATTGACTGCCGACTTAAGAACTTTTTTAAATTGAATGCAGTACTGTCTCCAACTCAGCATGGATTCAGATCAAACCACAACACCAACCATGCAATACTATCAATTGTAACGGACTATTACAAAACCATCAAGCAAAAAAAAAGTGGCTGCAGCATTTTTATCGATCTCCGCAAAGCTTTCGACACAGTTAACCATAGAATCTTAAGATACAAGCTAAAACACTATGGAATCAGGGGTATTGCAGCAACTCTACTTGAAAGCTACCTGGCAAACCGCAAACAATTTGTTAAACTGGGGACATTAAGAACGACTACCAGAGATATAACTTGTGGAGTGCCACAAGGCTCAGTCCTTGGACCGACTTTTTTGGCTGCAAGCAAACAAACTAAGTTTGAATGCAGATAAGACCGAGATGCTCGTTTTAAATAATGCCAGTCATAATTTCACTGTGAACATCAATCATAAACAAATCTCAATATGTGAATCAGCAAAATATCTCGGCGTCACCATTGATTCCAAATTGTCTTGGAAGCAGCATATTGAATGCACAATATCAAAACTAGCTCGGTGTGTGGGAATAATGACCCGTCTCCAATCTTTGGTTTCCAGATCAGTACTACGAACCATCTACTTCTCTCTTTTCCACTCACATCTGCAATATGGAATCGTAGTATGGGGAAATGCATGCACTACATTTTTGTGCAGAATTCGAACCCTGCAAAACCATGCGATACAGCTGATCTCATCTGTACCTTTACTTACCAATTTATCGCCTTACTACCGTAAGCATCGAATTTTGCGAGTTGATGAACTATATCGCTTCGAAGTATCAAAAGTTGTTCACAAATATTTTTCCAATAGTCTGCCTCCTGTGTTTGATGACTTTTTCATACCTGCTAAACATGTCCATTCCCATTACACGAGATCCTTGTCTAAAGGAAACATCTACTTACCCCAACCCAATAGCAACCTAACTAAGAGATCTGTCGACTACTCGGGACCTATCATCTGGAATGCATTACCACCACATATCCGTGAATTGCCTTATAATAGATTCAAAAAAGCCCTACTTGATCACCTCTTGTCGTTACACTAACACTGTTGCCCTACCTCGCCCAGACATTGCTTCATTGATCATTTGCTACCAT
>ATSW01006973.1:0-16881 GCA_000444245.1 Botryllus schlosseri
GCCACTCAGAGGGGGTATGACTGCGATCTCATCTCTTTCAGAGAGTTGTAGCGTGGCGTCGCTATCGTCCGGAAAATATTCTTCGTTCAAAGACAGCGTAAAACAGTCCCCGAGTTCTTCGAGCCTGAAAGTAAGCATCCAAATCACAATCTGTGTAATTCGACCAACTAGCGTGAGAGCCTGACTTTCTCGTTGGACTCAAAGAACCACATCGTCCACAAGACACGCGTGAACATCGCCCCCCCACTTCTCATCACACAAAAACAGACACAGACACCTGGTTAGCCCACTGATTCTTGACCGGTGGGTCTGGCCATGAAGCTATTTCGAATATCGTGAAGTTTTTGTATGTTCGCAGATGCGGTGGTCATGAATAAAGTACATATACATATCATACACAATTTTTACTTCTACTTCTACCTGAGTATAAATTTAGGGTCTACCAAGGATGACTACTTTGACCCTCTCTGTATGTTCGTCCAACGTCCCAGCAAAATATAGATTGATATCGCCAATTCTATTCTACTTAAAGCTGACCTTCATCTGGAAGGAAGGTCAATAAATTATGCGGCGACTCGACTTCTAAATATTGAACGATTTATGTCGCTGTGACGTGATCATGACATATAGAGTTACTGACATTTGACAGCCCATGGTTTACAGAAAACGACAAGTGATTCGCATGTAAAATAACCATAATCCAGCACAACAGCATTGGTATAATCCCAGGGTCATTTGTCATATGCGGATCAAATGTATGTTTACTTGATACTGTTATGTCACCAAGAGGTGATGTTTCTAGATTAACTTTGCGAAACTCGGGTTTCGTTATATCTGGTATACCACGGAGAGGTAGTGCAAGACTTAGGATTGCTTACCAGGCTATTTCCGCAGCTTCCCTATTCAACAGCATATGCACATCATGCACTCATGGTATGGAATATGCACAGATCGTATGTATGTGTATCATGAGTAGGCGTATATCTGTCTCGCATGAACATCAAGGACAATATACATAACGTCTTATTCCATCTAAAATGTGTCCATCTTGGCAAATTCAACGCTCTTCAACTTTTAGGCTAACTTTCATCAGGAGCGAACGTAAGTTGATTCTGTGAGCCTAATTATAAATAAAGAAATAGAAAACTTGCTTGGGTATTAACTTTCAAACACAACGCAACAGTACTTAAGATTCCCACTTGAAAGACTGCTTACTTGGTAGCTGTCAATATTTAGCCACAGAGACAATTTTCTTTCTAATTTCGAGCATAACTAAGGTGGACCGGGGACGACTATATGAATAGGTCAAAAGTCACATTTGGTATACCATTTCGGGGGATGCGATGGTTCATGGTAACGGTCGAATACAACTCAAATGACTTTACAATGACACTGGTAAACCATTGGAAATAGAAGACTTACACTTGCACATACCTGGGNTAATGATCTTTTAAAATTTGTAGGACTTCCGAGCGANTAGTTGTTTTCGGTATCTGTACAATTCCCTCAGGCTCGCCGACCAGTTCCTTACTTTTTGCAAAAAACAAAATCTTTACCTGCGCAAAACGTTCAGTCAAATACGCTTCACATCAAACGCATGTGTCCAAAGAAATCAACAACCTTAACCAGTCCGAGGGCCATGGGATTGAAGGTGTTAGCACGGCCAAACGCGGTGTTCTATCATTACATATCTAAATAAAAATCTGCAAATGCAAAGATGTTGTTACAGTCAATAGATATTTCAGGGACACAGAGAGTAAACTACATACAGCTCTTTCAGACACGAAACATTGAATACTTCTTAAGCAAGCGAGCAGTAGATGCGAGGATCTCTTCATAACAAAACGATTATCATCAATGACATTAATTCCTACATTTAGACAATTTATTCCAAATTCGGCCGCCACTATCATTCCAGTAAGCGGCTTATCCCAAACGGATCGTTCCTATGAGAACGCGAGACAGTATTTCGACAGATATTCCTCGGAAGAAGTGCTTGGAACAACATGGAAGCGTCTGCGCCATTTGGCATTGCGTACGGAGATGCTGGAAACGCGTCATAACAAACTGATTATCACGGTCGGCATTTACCACAAGTATTTAGACGCAAATAGCCACTATCATTTCTGTATGCGGCTTATCTCAAACGAATCGTTGCTGGCAACGCGAATACAGTATTTTGATGATATATTTTTGGAATAACTGCTTGGAACCACAAGAAAGTACCTGCTACATTCAGCGTGGCGTACGCATGCGCGGACAGTTACATTTTGAGAATACTCATAGGCGCGAGTCGAGGCAACACATTTCAATCCGTTAATCTGCTGTTCCGTCAAACTCCTCGGAGGCAAAGACGACAGATGGAATACATGAACGCCCACAGCTTGTAACAAATGCTTCCTTTCGACGCAATACCTCTTAGAAGCTTGTATGAGCGTTAAGTGTAACACAGTGCAATCAGAAGCAGGTTCGACGCACAGTACATATTGCGGGTTATCGCAATACGTGGAATTACCGGCGATGCCACCACTGGTACTAAACGTCCATCGATCATGTACGATTTTTTCACACCATTCGTTACCTCCGGTGGAGAACGCCCTTCCTAGACGAGTGGTAGCGAAAGTCACAGTGCCTGATTTATGATCTAATTCGTGTAAAGTGTTCACGTTTACTACACCGCGTTGTACTTGGGATAGGGGGTCCCAAAGATGCAGCGAGTCATCCGTTTTACGTAAGACAACGCTGTAACAATGTAAAATTTGTGTATTCGTTACTTCGCGTGTATCATTAACGGGAGTGTTACAGCTTAAAAACACAGAATCNGNAGTGAAAGTTTTTAATAAACATCTCGNTTTCGATTGTAGGTCGTTGTATTGCGCNGACGTGNTTGGAAACCTATCTATCCACGTGTACCCGCCCGTAACGAGAAGATAGCCTTCTGAAGGCTGTCCTGATATTAAATTTCCGTAGCAACCGTACTTTTTAGCGCAAGCTTTCTCCAAAAGCGCCGCCCAGAACTCACACTCAGTCACGTTATACGCGTTCAGCAGAGTCCAGCGACCTGGGGTTTTGTACACCGGGAGCAAATCGTCTATTACGTAAGGCTTCCACAAGCCGCAATCCCACAAACTAACCGTTATTCTCCCAGACTGGATATCACAGGAATCAAACACTTTGCTCCAAGCTTCTTCCGATTTGGACAAAGCGTAAAACGCGGCAATTAACCAGCAGTTTCCTAAGCGACCCTGGGCGGGAAGAGATACGGTCTTTCCACGCAGGCAAGCATTCGGGCATATCTCGTGAGTTCTTTTCCAAGAAACAGCTCCTTCGTCGTGGCCGGGTTGCTGCAGACTCGAATCATCGGCGGGGAAATCGATGTCAACCCATTTCATATCTTGATATTGGCAGAGTGTGTGATGGGTTGATTTCTCTTTACATCAATCTCCAAGCAAATACGGAGTACGGCTATGTTAACATTGAGGAGGCTAGGCAACGGCAAGCAACATACGTAGAAGTAAAAAATTGGCCTATAGAAAGATAGGATTCAAGTCCACTTGATAATGTAAGCTTAGGATTCTTATAAATGCACTAAGACACAAATAGATTCACTGTCAGCTAAGCAGCGTTCATTTAAATTCGTCTGGCATGAGGCCANAAATGTGAGTCACTCTGCTGTAAAATTTTTTTGGAGGCATAGTGACTGATTAGCACTTTTTCCTGTGAAAATGTCCCCAAAGTGGAAACATTATACTACAGAATGGGCTTATCAGCGGGAGACCCAAAACTGTTGAAACGTCACATTAATAGTTTGGAATTGTATAAAATACACGCCATAATGACAATACGGACACTGTTCCGTACATNTAAAAGCACTAATTTTGATGGAAATGGTTAAACAGCCACGAGCCACCTAAATACAGCCCGATTGCATATATGGGTATTTTGTGCCAGATAAATCCATGCATTATGGAAAAATATTTAAACCTTGTTGATTCGTCGAGTCCGTTTACGGTGCAGGGAATAATTCAGAGGGAACCTCTGGCCTAAGAAAAATTCCCCACAAAAACAAGTATTTCTAGTCATCCGGTGACCAGTATTGTATTCAAGTCACTAAATNTGANTNANANACCATCTCTGAGTCAAGTCTAGCCATTTCAATTTATTTCAAGTCAAGTCACGAATGGAGTCATGCAAATTTTCAAAGTGACTCGAATCAAGTCTAGTCAAGTCAAATTTTAGCATGTCGAGTCCATTTCAAGTCCGCGAGTATTATCAGTTTGTATTGATTGATCTGAATGTGTGGATCAGCCAATGCTTGTGCACAGTTGGATATAGTATCTATAAAGCATGTCCATCAGTCAAACGTGGTGCCATACCATTTCTAATCAACTAAAAGGATTCAAATCACCGGGGGTCCTCAAGTGGATTGGTAAAAATGCAGTCCACAGGATATGCTCCATCTAAAATTGTTTAGTGCTATGGTAGTTTACCGACTGACAGGGTGCAGAGTCACAAGTCATTCCATAACTGGCTTATCTCGGCTGTGAGTCAAGTCAACTGATTTAAAAAAGCGTGACTCGAGTCATCTCAACGCTGTTGTCAGTGACATAACATCATAGGGTTACAGCTAAGACCAGCGTATCAGATCGCCACTCAAAATTTTCCCGAAGAAATCCCTCACGCCGATTTGTCCCTTTGACAAACTTATTCTTCTAGCCAGCCCCTCCGTTGTGACTTTTGCGACGTTATCTGAGTCGATTCTCATGTAGAAAGCAACGGCCTGGCCATCTTCAAGCGGTGTCTTATCAGATGTTTCAAGCCTTGGGCCGAGCAATGAAACTCGCATGGACTTGATGAACTTTTGCGGCTTGCACACACGAAGCAAGACAGAATACGAGGGGAACTCCGATGAGATGAAAACCATCCAGCTCAGCAAGGCCTGCAAAACGAAATATGCTGTCGATACCACTTCAAATGTTTACAATCGCATGGGGGGGGGCAGGATATCACTTGTCAAAATGCANACGATATCGAATTTGCAGACGTGGCAGGTGATACACTTTTTTGGCANNNGAGTACGNNTGNGANNACCAGAGTGACTCAACTCTTCGAGTAACACCGATAATGAATTCATAAGAGTATAGATGAAGTTCAAATATCTACCTTTCATGCAACAGTAAGAAGACATTGCCAGTTCTACTAAATCGCATGAAGATAATTTGGTGATTTTCGAGTGCATCTGTTTCACACACTCTGTGACGATATTGTGGGTTGATTATGACTTTGTAGGCTACTTTCCCCAAACGCGATGTTCTAATATGACCAATCCAGGTTCCAAGGCCTTCAGAGTCGGAAAATGTGTCAATACTAGAATTCTCGTAACACACAACTCTTTTAGTGGAAAGGGGCATAAATTTCCGTACTCGAAAAAATCGTCTCTCACTCGTCGACATCGATACTTTTATTTATGCTCAAGTGGGATTCCAGCACCTGAACCATTGTGCTCAGGACTACCTATACACTGGCAGATTTAGTCCACTTGCATAACGTACGAAACCAGTTACGCTTTTATACTACTCTCTCTTTTCCAACAGTTTTGGAGCAAGTTTACCGAAATTTTTATCAATCAGAAAGAAAGTAACGTTCAACGGATTGGATTAATCGATAGTAGACATCGATGAGGAATTTACATAATAATCTCCTAATGTAACTGTAATCACTGGCTTCGCAGCACCATAGGACATTTTGCATACCGCATGACTCAAACGTGTTGTTGCGAGCACATAAAAGTTTCTGAAATTCTAAATGGTCTTCAAAGTCACTGCTTCTGGATAGTTTTCCACCAACTGCACGAACAGGTAACAAAAAACTGCTGTGTAACAACACACCTGAATAGCCAATATCCCAATCCGCAGCAGCAGAAAAATTGCATAATACAAAGCGGTGGTCGGCAAGAGAAACAGCAAAATGGTGAAAAGTAGTGTCCCGGCAAACAGCTGGTCGGCACGCTGCCCTGACTCGCCCAACGAGTCTACGCGCTTTCTGAGCGGGTTCCATTTCTTCCCGCGGAACAGGCGCCACATTGACATCAGGCCTGCGACCTGGAGATACACAATAATATTTAAGGAATGACTGTAGGTACAGACGTATTTGGGCCTGACGCCATTACCAGCAATAGCTGGGCAGTCTGAGTCCAGTTTAAATTGTAATGATTTGAGTTGGGTAGTGATAGTTCACTTTTTCACCTTCACACCAATAGCAATATTTTATTAGTTTCAACCCGTTATTCCAACAGTGGCAGCTTTGAAAACTTGGGGTCACTACGTGCTACGAAGCGTAATAGTTTTGATCCAAAAAATACATACATTTTAGGACGACTTTGTAACTGTCATAATTTTCCTTGTATCCCCAAAAATATAGATATTTGAACTTTTCAATTTATTGTAATTGGTGCTACTCAAATCCTCGACTCGGGGCCTACGTCCCAACTCCGAATCGAATCACTTAACAACTAGATTTTGCCAATCCTCATTACGGGGTGACGGCAATGTACAGTATTTACCATTTTCAAGATACAAATTACCAAGCTGACAATAGCAACTGGCTAGGCCACATCAAATTTTGCGTTTCTATTCAATACGGAACCATCGAATCGTATCCCATACCCATGTCACAGCAGCAAACAGTATTGATTATAATGGTCATATAATTAAAGTGTCATCATTTCCAAAATACTTTTGAACAGGGTGAGGAAAATTTATGTCAAGCATTGGACTTCAGCAACACAAAATTGCCAAACCCGTCTCTAATGCACAAAATTTCACAGGCCCCGAGTGACCCATTAATAATTACAATTTTTGCAAAGATACAGGCTATCCAGGATTCGACTTATTCTAATGAAATGTAGGCAAATATGACTTCGGGAACTGAGCCATTGACAATGATTTTGGTTGACCCACATTTGAGCAAGCTGCAGAATGAAAATCAGTA
Source organism: Botryllus schlosseri (assembly GCA_000444245.1). Classification (NCBI taxonomy): domain Eukaryota; kingdom Metazoa; phylum Chordata; class Ascidiacea; order Stolidobranchia; family Styelidae; genus Botryllus; species Botryllus schlosseri. The sequence continues at coordinate 6,991 of ATSW01006973.1, forward strand.
ATTTAAAGAATTGATATTATATCCCCAACGAACTCTAACCCTAACGTAACCCTAAATTTAACCCTAACCTAGCCCAAATCCCAACTGTGCCCCACATGTTCATGTGTTGAGTGCCAATGTGGCGCAGTTTTTACGGCACAAAATTATTTCTGACCTGCAACCCGTACAATCGGCCTGCGTAAACATAAAAACAGTAAACGTGGAAGCTGAGTGTAGACACCGCATCGGCAACAATATTCAAGAAGAACGAGAATCCGAGACACGAGCACATCAGACAGATTGTTATCATGTTCGGAAACAAGTCCATCATCATCTTTGCGTACTCCAACCACAGACGAACGTGATAAAGGAAAAAGTGACCTGCAATATAACAGGCTTGAAACTGCCGCGTGAAATTCAAAATTACTCTGCCGAAATAGCTTACCTAGAAATTGATTAAGGGAATGGTTGAGTTTTAATCCAGCAGGAATCCCCATCAACCACTCGATAAGCTGCTCAACCTAGAGGAAAGATAAAATTCATGAGCAANATTAGGCTGTAAAGGACTGAGACTTAATCAGTCCTGAGTCTGAGCATCTGAATCTACTTTGGATGTATTCCATGGAAAGGATGGCAACAACCCTTTATTTGGATTCAATATTCATTTGTTTTAGTGAATGAGGACTTGCCTTGGTATTTGAATGTCATAGTAGCAACAGGATACATTCTGAATTTGGATTCAGTCACGATGCAGGCATTTGAATACATTCGGCCGCAGTTGCTTAATGCGCCGCCATAGGCAGAAGTGACTGAACTTTAAAGGGGCACTGTGATCTAAATATGTGGCAGCAAGATAAAGATTGAGAAACAATTATTGGCAGCAGTGGTTTTCTTCAGAAAGCCACCATATTGGAACTAATTATCTGCATAAAACGCATTGCGTGTTCTGTGGTGTTTCGCGAGTAATACAGAGTGCCTCATTTCACACGACTTTTATTATTTCTCTCATAAAACTAATGCAAAGTTAACCCAAAACTATGAATCCGAATTGTAATACAAAAGTAGGATTGGTATTAAACTAACCTGCGATGCAATTGATAATACGTAAGGCAGGAACACGTCTCTGGTAGTTTTATTCGACCACAAGAGACCGTACCTTCCTACAACATACAGCATCAGCACTCCCAATACGATGTCAGCAAAAACAGAAGCAACGACATCCCTGTCTTCCAAATTTGTCGCCTCACCGCCATCAGAAGAATTTATTCTTTTCAAACTCTTTGAAAAGTCACAAGTCCTGCGTCTGACGTGCGACAAAAAACTCGAATATCCGACCACTTTATCGCAAATTCGCAGAGGCAAAAAAGTCCATCTCGGCAAACCGTTTACAATCCTATGACCCGCATTCACAGGAAGACTGATTACAAACATCAAAAACTGAGCGAATCCTTTCAACAAAAAGAAAACAACACTCTCCTCTCTTTTGACACAGCAATGGCTTATTGTGACATCGTCAATCTCATTAAGACCAGATTCATAAGACAGGATCCCGTTTTTACATCTCTGAACAGTTTCTAACAGTTTTTCAATATTACCGCCATTATCGCCTACTTTCAAATAGGCATCACTAACAATTTCTCCGTCCCACAACTCCGATTGATTGTAAAGCACTAGAATTGTGTCTGTGGGCTCCGTCACGAATGCCGCACCGGAAAATATGTCTTCTGGGGAAATATCGGACTTTTGTGAATGTTCCACCTTGAATGCAACGCCGTTGTTTTCAGTTTTATACCCCAATATTGAAACCCATCGGTCCTGCGCAAAAAGGTTTGGGATCAGACAACGGAAATCGTCATCTTCACCCTCCCATGAATCATTCGGATACCAAACTCCCAGAGGATGGATTTTTATATCTTTATTCTTCTGAGAGTGCTTTTTCAGGTACGCGCGAAGGTTTTCAGGAGTTACAGGCAGATGAACAACGGCAATCACAAACACAGCACTGAGGTCGTCGCCGAAGTGCCCCAACAAGATACCGGGAGGTGCGTTGCAGCACAAGTGCGGGAGATACACAGTTCTCAAATCAGACATTGTGACTCATTAAAAAATAGGAACTAAAATGACTGTACAAACACATATTCTGCAAAAGTACACAATCATTATACACGAGTCAAAACAGACGGCAGGAAAATCATAAGTGAAAGTCACCGAAGGTCAATGAGTACTTTGAAACTCGACGACGCCCATGACCATTAGCGTGCATTGTGGCTGTTCAAAAAATAACTTTTTCTTCAGATTTCACTGGCTATGTGATCACATTGTTAGATTGGCGAAAACAACGCTGCACACCAAATTTGGCTCAATATCAACCAGTAGAAGCAAAGTTTAAAAAAGAATTCTAATTCCATGATTTTATAATAAATAATTAAAGAGTTAGCCACCGTAAATACAATTTTATTCAAATCCCAATTTTTCTACTGCAATAACTTCGCTTCTACTGATTGGAATAGAGCCAAATTTTGTGTGCATGGTCTCTGCTGACAACCTGACAATTTTATGTGGTCGCCAGAAAATTGGATTTTCTTTTCAATTTATTTTTTTAATATAATAAATTCAAAACTTGCTACTGCAAGAACCTNGCTTCTACTTGTTGGAATTTAGGCAAATTTGATGTGCAGCGTTGTTTTAGCCAACAATGATTTTATCATGCAGCCAGTGAAATTTGACAGAAAAAATTGTTTTTGAACAGCCCTACTGTGCATCCACTAAATTTGCTTTCCAGTGACGGTGTATTTTTTTACATTTCAAAATCAACTCCAGGCTCGTTGCGATGGTACAAATAAGATAATCTCACTATTTTACTAAAAAAAAAATTTGACTAGACCAAAATACCCATCGTCTATCTTGGTTGCAGTTGTTCACAAGCAGACTCGTTAACAGACTCACTTATACATTTTTAGTTTATAAGCTCAGATGATAAATTGAGATACCAGTTCTCGAAAAGCATTGATATAAATAGGAATTCAAGAAATTATCGAGCCACTTACATAGGTATGTTAACTGAATAGATATGGTGTCGCACTGTCACACTGAACCATAAACCACCACCATCTTTGCCGTGAAACTAGTTGAAAAGCTGAAAAATCTCTTGCCTAGTGGAATTATGCCATGCAGCAAAAAGTCAAGAATGGATATGTAGCCTACTGAATTGTGTCGAAAGGGCAACATACCTTAATGCATATACCGGATTCATTAACAATTAATGATGCTTTTCTTAGAATCTCAACCGTTATCAAAAACAGCTGTGCAATAGTATTTCAATGATATTACCAGAATTAGAGGTTCCAAGCGAATGAGAATGCAGACCCATTTCCAACACTTTTTTTCTGTTAAGTATCGATCACATCCCACCTGGGCTATAAATTTAGATGTGGCCGCAAAATATCAGCTGCCGTTATGTTCAATTTCATCTAGCAATCTTACAGAATTGTAATGTTCACCGAGACCAAGCTCATGTCTGTGGTACGTAAGTATGATAGGTTTACCATTGTACTCTTCGCCGATAATAAGACGCGGCACGTCGGCCTGAACCACATGAATCGGAGTTTGCAAGATATGGGACATTGCGCGCAGTTCCAACTGCCCGCCCCACGCAGCAGTATTGGCAACTTCGTCGCAATATTTTTCATACTGTTCCTTGTTAAAGCAATCGCCCGTGTTTGGATCTGTTAGGAACGGCATAAAATCATCAGCGTTACACAGCATGTAGTCTGCAGTTTTGCGTCTCAGTGTGTCTGAAGTGTAGGCGTTGTCTGTGTTCTTTATTTGATCCACAATCGCATAATATAAACAGTTGCCGTCCGGAACCATCGGTTTGACTTGCAGCTTCATTTGTGCTAATAAGTTCTTGATTTTTTCCTCCTCGGCATATCGTAGAGTGTTGACATAATCTTTTTCAGCTTGAGCTGCAATTTCCGATTGCTCTTTCGCTTTGAGAGCTTTTTTGTCTCGCTTTTTCTGAGCTTTGCTTATCCGCGGTTGGGCTGCATTAGTGTTTACTTGCTCAGATAAGTCACCGTTGGAAGGTTTGTTCGTATCTTCCAGTTGCGATGATTCTTTTTCATGTTTTTGCGCCAACTCACTTTCCAGAATGGCAATCTGGGCTTTCACTTCTTTATTTTTCTTCTTGTCGCCTTTCGGAACGCCTTTTTTCAAGGCTTGTATCTTGGATTGTAATTCTTTTCTCTCCGCCTTGTGCTTGACGTCGAGCGCTTGCTCAGGAGTAAGTTCTCCCGAGTCGGCATTAGATTCGCCACCATCCATTTTAAGCCTATGATTGGCCACCAACTACTAATTCTGCATGAAACGTACGGAAGATTGTTTAAAAAAGTTGCAGCTATATTCAGTCAAAGCCAGTAAGTGAAAATTTTAGAATAAATGTAAAAGCAAAGATGGTTAGGTATGCACAAGCAAAATGCAAAACTTAGAGGTATTCCAGCCGGACAGGCTAGATTCCTTCAACTGTGGCTGCATGCAAAGTGTTGACAGAAGTTGGCACAATGGGACATACGGTCAGATCTACCAATGTGTGAATTTTTCATGCAATCACAATCTATAGGCCAACAATGAAAGGTTCATGAGAAATATCTCTGAGTCAGGTCACTGACAAGAGAAATTCTAACTGGGAGTATAGTCCCATCGTTTATACTGTTCGTTTTCTGAATATCTCTGCTTCATGACGCGAAATTCTAGCGCGTGGGTAGGCAAAATTTCTCAATGGCTTCTGAATAGGGGGCAATCCCATTTCAGGTCAAATAAAAATAGATTTGGTCTCCTAGTTTCAGGTTTTGCTGAGATTTGACCAAATTCATTATGAAATGTATCTGAGTGAATGATAATTTAATGTAAATGAGTGTTTTTCAAAGTTATTGCATGCAAAAACATGCTTTTCATGCTCATTCTACCAGCTGAAGGACGGATTTTTTGTAAGAAAATTCTAAATGGCCTGTAAATGAGCAATTTAGATTTTGGAAAAGTTTTCATTTCGTTCAACCTTTACTCTATTCTGCAGTTTCACCAGAGTTCGTCCAAATTGGTAGTTCCTACTTTTTATTTCGAAATCTCGCAACCACACTGCCTGATCAAACTATTTTCTCATACACAGCATGATCAATCATTATTCATTTCACAATATACAATATATTGGCAACCATAGAGAGATTTACCCAGATCCATTATTTTTACAAAAAGGTTCAAATGACGATAGGGAGTGAAATAATGACGAATTCACTAAAAAGGACGCGAATTCGGCTGCTATTTATTACAACAAAAAGGCAGGCATGGAATTAAACCATATATTATAATATTTACTGTGAATATAGTAACACCATAAACCACACAACGATTCGTCACTCCAATGCATAAAACTAAATTTCACATGAAATGAGTGGCCTGTGTGATTTTTAAGTAACACAATAACATGGTTAAGGCTATGACTTAAGCCAACTTTGTGTTCAGACCGCCATCAATCAGAGACAAGTTACAATGCAGAGGCAGTAAAGAATAGTGTTTTTTTTCAGTGCAGTTCTGTATGTGAAATATATGCACATGAACAAAGTAGTTGACCCGAATCACAAATGAATCGGCCTGCCATCTTTTCATAATAATTCCCCTCCTCTGTGACCATCAATTTTAGCCTATGATAGTGGTTCTCAAACAAGATGAGATGACAATTGGACTGCTCAGGGGCGCCGCGAGAATATTAAGGGTAACCCAGTTGAAAAATGACTAAAATTGAGGACATCCAAATTTCAATCAGCGCCATCATAATCTGGGTCTCAAACAGTGATATGACGTAGGATACTGTGCCACGAACTATTTTCCCTCTCAGAGGGTGCCGCAAGATCCAAAAGGTTCAGAAATAACTAGAAAAATTTTGGCTCCCAAGTCAGCGAAATGCAGCCATGGTGCGATACGACTGCCCGAACCCATCACCCTTAGCTATGCCGACAGAGTGTGAGATACCAATGGACATTAATTTCTTGCCGCTAATGAGACCATGGACTGGATTGCAGATTCTGCGAACATGAGCTTTGTAAAAGAATGATCAGGCAATTTTGCAATTATACCTTACGGTGCGCCATCATTCCCCTTCACTAGAACCACTTTCGTCAGATCCATACGACCCAAGAAGGCTCAGACTGCCAGCAGTAGCACTACCGGGAGCCTCGGAGACTTTCGATGTGGTCACTTCTTTAGCAGTGTTACTCGAAACAACTTGTGCTTTCGCAGGGACAGTTTTCTTGACAATACCCAGTAATTTCGCTTTCTTTTTGACAGATTCCTTACTTGTGGATGCGGAAGATAATAAATTGTCTTTTTTAGTCGGTTTCGAAGGAATTGGCTTCTCAGACAGTAGCAAATTTGCTGGATTTTTCACATCCGATTCCACAGAGGGTCCCGCCTCTTCACTTTCATCGTCACTGTCGTTNAGGCGTCGAATTTTACTGGAACCGAAAATCTTCTTCATCTCTTCGTCGTCTTCTGCCGCTTCGCGCTTTCTTCTCTCCTCTTCGGTCTCCTGATATTTCATCAGCATGCCTTCGTAATTTATCTGTAAACAGATGTTGTTAGTCACACAATCGTTTACTATCGGAAATATCTGCATAGGTTGATCTAAGANATTGAAATTATATAAATAAAGCACGAGGCTGCAACACAACGGATACACTCAACAGTTCTTAACCAGGAGTCNGTGGANCCCTTGGGGGACGAATCACCAAATCAGGGGGTATGAGATTCATTGTGAATTAGGCCTATACGCTATCCAGAGCATAAAAATATTTTGCAAACCAACAAAAAGTGGAATCTTGTCTAGGCAGATCGATTAGACTCAAAAATTTACTTCGTGCCTGGTGNAAGTTCTTGTCAAGCAGGCCTACCNCGTTTACTGTTCATGGAAGGAAAGTAAAATCATCCTTTTGGGGCAGACCACNCTGCTTGCTAGCTCAATATTTGTGGCAGTTAGCTATTTGATTATATTATTTTTTACTGCAACTTTTGACGGTATGTTGCTCATACAGACNCNGTAAGGCATGATTTTATTATAGGGAATATAGTTCGCAGCACAGCTGGAGATGAGCATCACTCTATTTCACATACAAACGAATACATGGCAGCAGCGGGAGATCACAGACTGCTTCACACTGTCGATTCTACCNAGTTGGCGACATAGATAAGTGTCGCAAGTGAGATAAATGCACTGCAACTTGCTGATTTTGTTATGACTGATTGAGTGGTTTCAGGTACGATGACATAATGTTACACTCGTTTGTACACACGAGAAACAAACACAAGAGAAAGGCCATTGTATTTTTGGTCAAAATGCAACAGCGTGCTACGAATTGCTGAATTGCCAGTGAGCTAAAATATATTGGAGATAGAAGCGAGAACCGCCGTCATTTGTATGCCGCTGGATTTATACGATTCATTTGATTCAGGCTCAGACCAAACACTTCATTAATCCATATTTAGCTTGTTGACTGACATTCATCCCAGAATGTGATCGATAGGCTAACATTGGTTATTATGGCAACGAAATGCCATGTATCTCATCTCTGACATGTAGCCTACATTACCTTAGCCTGCCGCTTGTTCAAATCCATCAACTCTTCCAAATTCTCCATCCTCTCCATCTCCCGCTTCGAGTCTCTCGTTCTATTCTCCAAGAGCTTCATCGGATTACCCTCGTCCTCTTCACGTTGCTTTTCTTCTTCTTTCTCCTGCTTTTCGAGCAACTTTTCAGCCTCAAAATTCCTAGTAGCTCCATGCTCGATGGTGTAATCCGTGTTCTCCGGATCCGTTTTAAAAGTGATCTCGGCGACACACTTTGTGCATTTGATGTAGAACCGAAATATGCGCAGTCCTAGGTAGTCTTGGTCTTGGACGGTTTCTTTCCTGGAATTGAACTTGGTGCCTTTGTAGATGTAGTTACCGCACGTTTTGCAACGCATATGAAACGGTGCCATAACCCGAATAACATACTGACGGTCTTTGGCTAGTTTCAACTTAGGAATTATCGACGGATCGTAATCCGGAGGGTAATACTTATTTAAGACTTTTCGTTCAGACTCCTTCCGAGCTACCACTGTTAAAACAGAAACGAAGGTTTTATTGCGTCTCATTGCATACCTTCCACATAATACGTCAATGCCTTGAAAACATGAAAACAAGCATCACATTATACAGGTATCAGTATCAGTACAACATCAGCGAGACTGAGAATCATTGTTTCAATAAAAATTTCGAATCTTAACCAATAGTTGTAAACAGTCTGCACAATTGAAATTTGAACCAGTGCTCAATTCAAACCGTGTACAAATTGCAATTGTTCGTAAGTATGGTTGACATCTTTTCATAGCAACAATCGAACTATCACAGAGTGTTGGAATTTCTCTTCCGTCATGAATGCTGTTCTCATGTTTTCCATCAAATCATGGTGTGATCCACAAATATCAATGGCGTCCCCTGTATGCTGGGGAGTCGAATCCGCCTCTTCCTCTGAATGCCCCCCGGAATCCTCCACGACCACGGCCTCTGCTCACTTGTGCTTTCAGAATAGCCGATTTTCCTCTTCCTGCCGTGCCGCCCCTTTGCTGTTTCAGCATGGGAGCGTTCTTCAGCATGTCCGGCAATATCATAAATCGCACTTGACTGCCTCGCACGTAAATGTTTTGAAGTTGGGCCGTACTTCCATCGCGGTACGTGACGGTGACTTCGGCCATTTGGCTATTCATGTTGTCCTCAGCTTCAATTAGTTTTCCTCGGTACACCTCTCCGCAGGCTGTTTCGCACGTAATGATATGACCTTCAGCTTCATGTAGGACCTTAATGGGAACTCCAATCGACATTCTTCAACTTCCAAGGCAGTACAACAGACTAGAAACAAAGATATGAAATGCTGGGAGCTTTCGCAGCTAGCAAGCGCAGACGCCGTGCAGACGAATACCGATCGCAGCTTCCTCTTGATCGCTGTAACGATTTGGTGGACTCTCGGAGATGGTCGGATTCCCAACTTTCAGAATCCGAATCTATCCGGCGCTGGCCCGCTATTTGAGATTCAGGGTCCAAAAAAATTTGTCTGGTGAATTTCTGTTTTCAGGAAAATCCTTCAAATATCATGCTAATTGCGACAGGTACTAGTCACCCTCAAGATCCCCTGTTGGCGGGGAGGGGACTGCTAGTAAAACTGCACTCGAGCTGCTGCAAAAACTACAACATAACGTACTCCGTATCATAACTAGGGCCCTCAAGTTTGTGTATCAGTTCCACTGCGGTAATTTCCCCGAATATTTCAATAGCTTCTTTACCTCGGAATCAAAAGCGCACAAGTACAACACACGCGTGTCATGTGATTGACTGAAAAGATCATCGGTCTATCAAATATGTCGGACCGGACGTGTGGACTGTGCATCAGTATCCCGCTAGCCAACCGACAGTCGACGAGCATGTCCATTGCCCACATTCAAGTTTAAATACAAGTAATTTCTACCAAATAAATACTAGTCCGCCCTCAAGATTACCGGACCACGACCTGACCTATCGATCTGGCCTTCCGTGACATGACACCCCATTGTCGCTTGCTTTTTATTATACTATATCTATGCTATATCTATACTTTTACTTTTCATTCAGTGAGAACTGTGCACGCCTCCTCTTTATATCATATCTAGGCCAAGGTGAGTGTCCGATCCCAATAGCTACATCTCCAAGTCGTTTCAACACCTTCCTATTTTTTCATGGTATCGCAATTTTTGTGGTGTATTGAGCTGATAAAAATTGCTAATGAACCGAATCGAATAACACCAAATCCTCACAGCACTGCAAACAAACGTGGTCGAAGTAGGATGAAGA
>ATSW01006974.1:0-13986 GCA_000444245.1 Botryllus schlosseri
GATTGCTTCTACGATAACGGCGGGAGTATTGATTACATCGCGTAGGGTCTATCCGAGCGTTGCTTGGATACCAAAAGCGCAAAATCCTCTGGGATTGTATGCCTGTAGTCTTGGGGAAATGAAAGCATATTCAAAACCTAAAGCTGCTACACAAAAACAGAACCTACCTCAGCATTATACCGCGATGTGAATCAAACACAACATTATAATCCAAATTATACTGGAAAAACTAGAATGCGCACAAATGAAGTGGGAAGGTACGCAGGTACACTGGCACATCGGACGTTGGAAGGTATAGAGCTAGAGATATAGAATTTACGACGGTGATTTAAACCTAGAATCAATCACAAGCGTCTCTTCCGCGAAGTAGATAATGATTATTGGCGCTTAATATAAACACACTAATTCTGTACAGTGGCTAACAAGTCCTTTGAAATATTGGATTGAAACCCCGGGAACGGGGTTTTTGAATTCTGAAGTAGGTTCTGATTTAGTGTACTGTCTTAAGGGTTTGAATACACTCTGGTTTCACAAACAGTGTAGACTAGGCGTGCGCGACGTGTTAGGTTATGCTTCCTGGGGGCTGCAAGGTCGACCGACTCATTCGCGGAGTAATCATAGTTTTTACTGGAATAGAATTATGAGTAACGTCGTAAATGTGTACTTGAGTACAAATAGAAGAAATGATTTCTAAGACGTGTCAAAGTATTCGGGAGCAGAGGTGCAAAATGACTGATGACACTATAAATTCGTCGCAGTGGAATCAAAGTGACTTATGTCCATTTTACAAATTTTGAGAAAATTGACTTTACGTAAAGTTTTCATCTTCTTTCAGTCATATATTGGCCATAATTAACTTTGAATTAATGAATCAGACATAACCATGGCCAAGACATGACCGAAAAAAATTGAAAATTTCCCAAAAACTTGATTATTTTCAAGTTTTAAGAATGGACCTTCAAAATTTGAAAACTGGACATAAGTTACTTTGATTCCACTGCGACGAAATAGATGTAAATCTTGAAAAAGAATCGAGTTTCTGTGGTACAGGAGCTATTTTGCCCAGTTTGCACCGTTGTACAAACATGCCTCAAAGCTAGCTTGTTCCTTACAAAGTCAAAAGTCTAACAGACATGTAGTTTGCCTAAAAGAATCTTGAATGAAAGTAGTCTGAAAACAAGCACTTGAGTAGTAGTGCAAGTACCGTACCTACTCGAGTACACATGAAAAGTAGAAGTAATTCGTTTCTGACCACCTCGACTCATTCAGGATTGGCAACAATGATTGCAAGACTTGTCAATATAATTCGACTGCATGTGCAAATCGTGAATACCTGGGCGAATTTGGACAGTTGGTTAATCCGCGGCTATAAGCTGAAGAGACTGCGACTCCAGTCTCGACTGTAACACGTTTTGGAGTGTCGGAGTAATCCTCTCATGCTGTTATGGCATTTTTTTAAATGCTCGAAGAAAGACGAATACAGGGAAGAGAATGGAATGATGGCTTTCAACACGTTGTCTTATACGCGCAGATGTACCGCGAAATGAAGCTTTTGTGTCAAGACTTCAACTCGCGTCTATCCGAAATCCTTTTCTGCTCGATGGTGTGCGCCTTCTACGTCGGATTAGTACCGATGTTTTTCATGAAGGTGCCGGCAATTTCGAGTCGCCGCCTGCGCCGAAGCCTAATCCGAATTTGCTTTCCAGTCTCACCAATACTACGATATGAATTGGTCGCTGTTACACTCGGTGCTGGTGCTGATTAATACCTTCGGGCTTCTTACGTCGCATTTATTCGAGCCGCAGTACGTTCATTTTATGCATAAGTGCGTCGCTTGGCACGAGCACCTGAAGTTGCACGAGGCGCGGGTACGGCTGTGAATTGGGCTGTCCTGGGATTGTGTTTACTGAGCTGCGATTTCTGTTTAGGATGCTTGTGACGAAAAAAGCGAGGCTTCGTCCAACACGTATGTTGCTTGATACTATACCAGGGGCAGTGATTTCGGCACATAGCCAGCGGTGTTCGTTAGGGATGTTCAATTTTTCAAATTGTACTGGCTACTTGATGAAATTGTTAGGTTACCTAAAAAAACAACGCACATCAATTTTAGTGCAATTCCAACCTACAGAGGCATTGCTCTAAAAAAAAAAGATTTATTTCATAAAAATAATGTAAAGAATTTTACTAGCTGATCCGTGGAATTGTTAGGTTGTCTGAAAGTAAAAACGATGCACAACAAATTTGACTCGATTCGAACCAGTAGAAACGAAGTTATTGTCGTTTAAAATTCGAAATCATAGTATTCGCGGTGGGTAGATCTATAACAAATAATTGAAGAATTTGCCACTGTAAACACTATATTTTCCAAATCCAAAATTTTGTACTCCAACAATATTTATATCGAAGGTTTCGGTCAGCATAAGGGCTGTTCTTTTCGGCCTAGCTTTTCTCACTGCCGANCGTTCTGGCACACTTCTCGGAGTCGCATGTTGCCCATTTCTATAAATATCATGCGTATTTTTTCTTGGGAGAAGAGGATCCAATAATCAAGATTTTTAGCAACATTCAATTTTGAAAAAGTTGCATACATTTTCAAAAAAATACTCCATAATTTATGTTCATTCACGAAATAATGTTGGGCCCCCAATTATGGGGTTTGGGGCGCGGCAGTTACGGGACTGCATACACACGATCTGTGCATATGCATACCATGAGTGCACCTCTGCTTATACTCGTCTACGAACGCTGACTGCTTCAGTTCGACCGCCGACAAATAATGGAGCTTCTCACTTAGGCCAGCCGCTTCGGACAGCAACGCGGGAGAGAAAGAGCGATTGGAAGACGACGCGTCTACCAGCCGGTTATGCGTACGTGCCGATAGCCTCCCGCGTTTTCATCTTTATCGAGCACTTCTGTTTTCAGTGGGTATTCCGGACCCTTCCCAGACTGATCGATATCTTGCTTGCGTGTCACGTTTTAACCGTAGCTCTGCAGTTGTACTTGCTCGTGACCGCGTCCAAATGGGATCGACTGATCTCGCTTGCTCTTATGCAGTTTTTTAGGTGAGGCGTACCGGTATAGCGCCGGGCGTGCGCGGGTGGTTAACCTTGCGTTTTCGTTGCAGTTATTACGTGCTGTTCCGGGCGACTCGGGATCGCATCGTTATGCACAAGTCGCAGAAACTACACGCGCAGATCTCATAGGCAATTTGGATTAGCGTGGTTGTTGATCATGTTTGAATATACGCGCTACAACTCGTTTGTTTTTGTGCGATTTGGAGCGTTGTTGTTGCAGTCTTGACAGTAATGGTTTCGATTTTGTAAGGCATTGTTTACGCATTACGCTGGTTAGGTGGCGATGAGGAGCCTGAAACCTGCCACTGATATATATGAATTTGGGTATCGGGATTGCAAGTGCATGAGAAGCATGGTTATAATTTCGGTCTTTGGTTGGTTCAGCGGTTCTTATTGTAGGTTATTGTGTGGAGGTATGAGCAGTGGTGATTTGGTCAGAAGCGAGGTACTAATTTTTTGGAGTACTCGGGTAGATTTTGTTTGCTTGCAGCACTTCGACTTCTAGGTGTCAGCTTTTAAGGAAAATATAGGCCTGTATATAGCCTACTTGAGAATGCCTACCTTTGACTGCCTCTGGGTACGAGAGGGCTGATTGTTTGGCAAAGTTATATTGTGGAGTGAGGTTCTCTGACTCAATTAACGTACATTTTCAACTACGTGGTTTTGTTTTTCCCCGTTCACTTATTTTGCTTGCGACCCAAAACTTCAGGAAAGTTTTTCTGACTCCACAGTTGAAGTTCACTTGTTCACGTCGTAGTCTAAAACATGGAAGAAGGCCTACAACACGCGCTCGCCACCGTCCAATTACTCTGATTTGAGAAGTAGCCTACTGAGTGTAACGCAAAATTCGGAACTAGTGCACTATATACCAACATTACCCGTTCATGGTGATCACCTTATTGACTCAGTCATTTCACACGTCAACATTTTTTCTTTTACCATTCTCTCGAATTATTATTTCATGACTCAGCAGATTTCTAGTTACGAGGTTTCAGTTTTTTCCATTTACGCCCATTACGTAAAATTCTTCACTTGATACCTATTCTAAACGATACACTGCCTTACTTATTTTCCTACGTTACATAACTAGTTCACCATGACTTAGCATATTTCTAGTTACGAGGTTTCAGTTTTTTCCGTTTACGCCCATTACGTAAAATTCTTCACTTGATACCATTTACAAACAATGCATCGCCGGCATTATTTTTGTATTCCTGATACCTATCACAATATTACTTAACAATTTTCCAAAATCATAACATCACATCTTACATATCCCTATTCAAACTTCGTATATCATATTCACACCTAATCTTTGTGAACCAATTCTCTTACCTTTAAATCTTGTTATCCTCCGTTGTGTTCCTTATTACTCTTATCGCCATCCATTGCTCTGTTCGGTTTCGTCTTCGTGTTTTCCTCATCCGATTTAATGTTCTACGTCGACGACACTTTATATAACTTACCCTTATTACGATCAACAGAGCAGTCAACCCGCTTATCACCATTATCACAACCATTGGTTCCACGATAGGTATCATTTTCGTACCTGCCATAATCATCTTTTCGATCAAGGTTAATCCACTTACCTTGTATCCACCTTCCATCATCCCCAGTTCGTGCAACCATCGAGTGTAGTTGTAGTTGGCGAAATCTGCGGCTGTCTTCCCCACGGTGGTTCTTGATCAGTCTNGGAATATTCATGAGCGGATGTTCCCAACCCTTGGTATTTCTGCCCTGGCAGTGGCGATGCGTCAGCCATCGTTGACGTCAAGGTAATGGTCATCAGCTCGTCACTACCCGTGGATGCGTCGTCCTTGTCGTCTCCTGATGAATGCAAAATGCTCGTTTCTATACTTACCTTATGGCTGTGGTCCAGAGTTCGGTAACCCTTTCCAATGCCGCTACCGACGTCATCCGTGGAGTTTTGCAGAGCCTTCGCAGTGGTAACCGGATGCACTCGCGTTGTTGTAGGTGTTTCACCAATGATTTTCGTCATTCCATCGGTTTGGTTTCGCGCTCGACGAGTTTGCAACTGTTGCTTCCCATGAGTCGAAACGGTTGGTTTGACATTTTCATTTGGGTGGTGGTTTTCATAGTTATTACTCGTGGTTGACATCACCGTTTGAGCGGTAGATTTCTCCCCCGCATTATTCCTATAGGCATATGGCGTATAGACCAGGGCACCATCACAAGACGTCCCACGATAGATCCATCGAGACTGAAATAACTTTTCGTCCCCCACTTCTGCCTTAAATAGCTTTTGGGTGGCCATATAATTCAGAAGTATCGGATTCATTGACTTTGCTTGTTCTACTAATGTCGGTCGTATGGTAAGGTTATACCTCATGGATAACTCCTCAAGTTGTCCTCGTGCGACGTGTCTTTCTCGCGTCTCTACTCCTCCCCTTGTTTGAACCTTTAGTTGTGACAGGTGTTTCTTAAACGTAAAGTCTTCCACGGTCTCCCTGCGCATAGCAGATAAGGGGTGTAGGTTTTCGTCAGTTCGAGTTTTTACAAAGCATGTCCACAGGTTTAACAACAGTAACCGGTGTAGACCCTTCCACTTGTCTTTCTTCAAATCTAAAAGGGAGAGTACTTCTCTTCCTCGGGCCTCTTTCGATCCCTTCGCCTGGCCCTCCCCCTTCAAATTATAAAGTCCAGATACAAATGGTTCGGTCGAAGGATCCTTAGGTTTGATGTCGCATTTGTATTTCATGGTTTGTGGGGTGCCGAGGTGGCCCCGCAGGTCCTCGAGCGCGGACGCAAACGGCGCGTAGACGGCTTTCCACACTTCATCAGAAATAATGGTATATTCTGGAGTCGTCAGGTCAGGAGGTTTATACGGGAGTTTGGCCAGCGCTACAGATTGTGCACAAATATTTTCAAGTTCCGTCTTGACGCTTGTGTGAGTGTTTTTCTGCAAAACATACGCAGTAACCGGTCCAGCCATGGGCTGGTGTGAGTCTCGTGATGATCGGGGTTTTGGTGTTGGTGGAGAGAGGGCGAGGTCCTTCGATGTAGGCCTCTGATCTCGGTGCGTGCCCGCACCTACCGTCACGCCGACGGACTCCTTTTCCGCCGGGGACCCTATTTCTGGAGAGACGTGCATCTTAAAATCCCCAGACTCCTTGTCGGACATGACCGGGCGTGTATCCGGTTGACCGGCA
This sequence comes from Botryllus schlosseri, assembly GCA_000444245.1. Taxonomy (NCBI): domain Eukaryota; kingdom Metazoa; phylum Chordata; class Ascidiacea; order Stolidobranchia; family Styelidae; genus Botryllus; species Botryllus schlosseri. The sequence continues at coordinate 6,245 of ATSW01006974.1, forward strand.
ATAGCTGCTTTGTTTGAACCTTCTGGGAAAATACTCATAACTGTGGCTGTCGTCATGCATCTATGGGCCGAATCATTANNGTTATTCGGACAAGTGCATCCACGANAGCATNTAGGACCAGTTTTCTCGTGCAGGTCNTTATTTNCNCCAGCGGNCATTCNNCGNTCGANGTCAGCTGTNGCNGTCGCCATGCATCTATGGGCCGNANTTNTNCAGTTNTNCGGACAAGTGCATCNGCNANAGCNTTNGGGACCAGTTTTCTCGTGCAGGTCCTTATTTACGCCAGCGGGGATTCCACGCTCGACGTCAGCNGTANNGGTCGCCATGCATCTATGGGCCGGATTTTGACAGTTATCCGGACAAGTGCATCCGCGAAAGGTTTTCGGACCAGTTTTCTCGTGCAGGTCCTTAATTACGCCAGCGGGCATTCCGCGCTCGACGTCTTCATTAACAGTGTCAGNAGGCATTCCTNCCTCGACACCAATAGTTTCCCATAGGTTCTGTGTGACGTTAGTTGCGATTTTCAACTCGTCGTTCGCACCAGTGGCGATTTCCATCTTGGTACTCGCGCCAGCATCAATTTTCCGCTTCACGCTATCTTGGTTTGCAGCATCCATCAACCCATCGTCGGTTGCAGTGTAGCTAATACTGCTTCCGACTTCGGTTCCGTTCCGTTGATCGCACGGGTTCTCATCATGTAGTGTTACTAAAGACAACTCTTCATTTGCGTTAGACGGGGTTTTCAACTCCGTAGCTATGCTTGGTAATTGTTGGACTTGATCAATCCATTTTAAGCCGATAATATTGAGAGGGACTCCTTTCCCGGTCGCAAATGGAACCGGTAGTCCGTCAAAATCAATTACAACCAAAGAGTCCACGTGGGAGGAGCCCCCTATACCACGTAACTTCATATCTAAGGGTTGCCGTTCCTCCCAGCTCTTTGGATACATGGTTTTTAGGATATTTTTCATAATTAGATTAGGTATGCTTCCCGTGTCGGCCAAAAATTTCGTACCGGCCAAAAATTTCGTACCGGTTGTTAAATCAGTCAAGTACAAGAGCCGACCGCCGAATAACTCCGTGAAGTCTGGCTGTAGAGGGTTATCCGGTGTATCAAGAAAAGTAAATAGGGGTAGAGAAGCATTATGTACAATCTTTGCGGGTAGGGGTAATAAATTGTCTGGGAGCTGATTTACCGGATCAATCAGCACCCCCAGTCGTTTTTTGAGAGTTTCAACCCTTGTTCAAGTTCCTCATCCGTCCAGTGTGAGGCGTCATAGTGACGTGGAGGGTGCCGATATAGCGGTTCCGTCCAGGCCACTTGGCTATTGCTTTCATTTGGCTGTGCAGGTGGTCCCTGAGGACCCCATTGATCGCTGTCATGCTTGTGGGTTCTATCTCTATTTTTTGGCCTAGTGTCATAATAGGCTTCGCACAAGGCAGTTCTCTGTGTCAGAGAGGGGGAGCCTTGGGCGGCAAGGTATCGGTCGAGGTCTGGAACCGTCAATATGTTATTCCTCGCTAGGAAAAGCCCCCAATTACGTTCGGCGGACTCCTTAACGCGAGTATGTACTGGTCGTATTCGCTTGCGAACTACCCATCCCAAGGTATCATCCTTGGCAAGCACCTCCTCATTTAGCCGAAGTATGAATTTTGCCACGCAATTTCGGGATTGGTGTCCAGGGGCCTTACAGCAAAAACATACGGATAAGGACTGCCCCTGAGGAGGATTGAGATACAAGCCCAGAGGGGCGAATATGTTTGGGTTCCCAAGAAAATTATATCTCTCACCTTGGCTTTCCGCGATGCGGAGGGCTTCCTGACTGCTTGAAGGTGTGATTTCCTGGCTGTCCGCTGATTCCAGAGTCTTGCGTATTCGTTATCTGGGGTGTCCGGTTCCAAGTACTTGGTCTCTGACTAGGTTGAGAAGATCTGGAATTTCGCGTTGGTGTAACGTTGGGTCCATTTGATGCGTTGCGCGCGTCTTGTGGCCGGGCAGGTTTAGCCCTGGGAGTCGGACCATGTCTGCCGAACCCATTTCCACTCATAACGTTGGTAAGAAAACGGTTGGTCTTGGCGCCGCGAGGAGGGTTACCTCGTGGCTGTGAAGCTTGCCCGACACCGACGAGCTGCCGTGGCCATATTTCCCCAGACGGTCCGATGGGTGTCCCTCCGATCATGTGTAGAGGTGGTTGAGGTGAGGACGGTTGCACCATCGGAGGTGGTGTTATAGTCGGTGGAGGAGGGGTGTTCAGTCTTCCATCTTCACTCCCGTGAGTAGGATAACTGTGCATCACGGGCCCTGCAGGCTGAACATTATATATGTGTACAGGTGGTAGGGACGACATTGTTCCACGCGTCTTCCTGGCTTCCTGAACGGTGGGACGTACCTCTTGTTCATCCAAGAACTCAGAATTCCAGTACAGCTGCAAATCCTCCGCCACGTCTTGCCAAGACCTGCTATCCCACCCCCGCATAAGCAGCCTTAGTGCTTCTGGTAATCGTTGTCTTAGGTTGCGGAAGAGTCGCAGCCCATCCGGATTCTCTTTGATTTCCGCCTCCATGTCTATCTCTAGTTGTTTTAGGGCGCTATTCAATAGCGGAAGAGGTTCGTCCTCCCACTGATAATTACTCCGGAAATCGTTGATGACCTTTTCATTGTTTACCAAGCCTTGCGGGTTGGATAGCGACAATGATTTCATGACCGAGACCCATNTTGCATTTCCCGAGTTGGTNTTGAAGAAATTNCCCAGCTGATTAGCTTGTTTGAGGCGACCNGCACTNCGNAACTTCTTCTGCATGGCATTGGCCAGNATTATATCTNTATCGGTGTCGCCCTCNCCGTGNCGTATNCGTNTCATCGTATTNGCCATCCACTTTAGAAGGGGCATATCCCCNGGNTCCATCATTAGCTGTAGCATCTCCTTTTCCGACTGGAACCTTTCGGGCGTAGTTAANATCGGGTTCACGACGTCATTCCGCGATTGACCTCGCGGAAACCTCGACCTCCATTCGCTTTCCCTTGGAGTGGATGCGTATCGAGGCAATCTGAGGTATTCTGAGATGTCCGACATATTTTCTCCGGGGTCGTCCGAGTTAGGTTGACCAGAGTCTCGCTGGAGCGTTCGTGTGGTCTCCCGAATGGCTTCTCGCGCCGCCGATATTTGTCTACTCAATTTGTCCAATTGGGCATCAGTATCTTCCCCCGAGTCCTCAGGATCTTCGCTCCCGTCTTGTCGGTAGTTCGTCCTCCCTTCTTGAAAGGTAACGCGCCTTGTCGGAGTACTGGTCGCACCTTGTGTCCTGGCCCGAGTCCCTTTGGCTGCTCGTTGGTCATCGAGCCACGCCCCGAGCCGTTCTCGAGCGTGTGCATAGCTATCGTCTGAATCGGTGTCGGTTCCGGTTTCACTCAGCCGGAATAGACTGGGTGTTGCGACTAGGTTCCCCCTTCGTCGTTTGGGGCGCGCCCCATCCCCAACCGGGAAGCATGGAGTCGTTCCTGACCGATCGGTTAGCGAGTTCGGCTTGGAACCTGGCAACGTAGGGTAGACTGCCGTCACGGTATGGCAATCCAGGCCCTTTTGAACTGTAAGCGTGGGCAGGGGCGCTGTTGCCTTGGGCGATTGCCCAACGGGCGGATCATACGCCGGTGGAGGTGCTGTAGCCATTACGGACAGAGAAGAAGGTGGCGGTGGTTTATCTCCAACCACTTGTGCATGGGCGTTGCCAAGCTCAAATTCCGATCTCAGGATTTCACTGAGAACTTCAGTAGAGACTTTCCCGCTGACTTTTGAAATTGAATCACATACTGCTTTGAGGTCGGCTTGAGCTCGCCTGAATTCTTTCTTGGCCTTTTCCAGTCCCTTCATTGTCTCTGGCAGAGTTGATTTGACTTCTTTTAGTACCTTCGTTTGATCAGCCACGTCTTTCGCCAGCTGTCTTTCTTGTTGTCTGACGTCTTCATGGCGTTTTTGCGTTGCTTTCAGCAGCTTGATACCTTGCTCGAGCTCGCCAGCCACCTCTGACGGCTTCTTTTTCTTCTTCTTAAATAATTTTAGCATTCGTCGCATAATTTATGTAACTTTTGATTGTCTGTATATTAGTCCAGTACCTTTTATTGGCCAGGGAAAGTACCGTTCTGACGTAGATTACTCACGGACGTGGTTGTGTAGCCCCATATCACTCGTCCTTGCGTTGTAGGTACGGATATCTTCCGAAGATAACTGGGTCGGTTTCGTTGGCGATTGCCACAGCAAATCTGTTACGTGGGACAGTAAGTGCTTCGGCCGTTGAAGTGACGTCGTTAGAGAGACCTTCAGGATTTGTCGTAGGAAAGAATAGTGGCACGAGATGTACGTAGACCGACGCCAACGTTATTAACAGAGATATAACAGAAGTGATCACCGTCACCCCGAGCACGATTCTCACGAGGGTCGTCTTCGCGCACATTAATAGGTCACTGTTTTTTTCACCGGAATGATCTCGCCGATGGCTCCAGTAATGTCTTTATAGTGCAGCTCCGATAACGATTGTTATGCGAGTCGTCCACACTTGGTTCGGATTATTTCGCGGTGAGGAGTTGACCTTCTATTGCGCTGTATTGTCCAGACGACGTCCGTGGGTGTTGATTGAAGCAGCAGTAGTTGCAGTAGTGGTATCTTTCAGTATCAGACAATGACCCTTAGGTCCAGAGTTCTAAACTAGTCTTATATAACGTGTAATTAAGCCTTAATACAACCAAATACTCCAATAAATATCATGCAGACAGAATGAGGTATCTAAGCAAAACTCGGTTAATATTGGCATATAGAATATCCCTCAATTATAACACAAGATAAAGCCTAAACCTATTCATATTCATGCACGATTAAATGTATTTTAAATACTCCAAGGTTTGTTTTCGCATATTAACTATGCGACGGCCTTTCCTGCCGAAGTCGTATCTTTCAGGGTTTGTTAACACATATAAATATGTGACGGCCTTTCCTGCCGTAAAATAGCTCATAGGTTTGTTTACACATATAATGCATGTGACGGCCTGTCCTGCCGTAAAGCAGCTCCGAGGTTAGTTTACACATCTAATGAATGTGTCGGCCTTTCCTGCCGTAAAGTTCATTCATGACATATCGCTACATGATACACCATTCAATCACAATAGTCATGCACGAACAAATGTTTTAATCACTATCTGTTATATCTCTGGGTTCCTTTGTATCGGTGTATATAAGCTTTTTATTCATTCGTATGTACCGTGTCTCACAAACAATAGATCTGATTTACCACGAATCTTTAACTCTACACATGCTCCAATAAGGTAGAGGTTCCTAGCTTAGTCTAAGGGTGCGTAGCTAGTTATAACGCATAACTCCAGGAGGTTCCAACATTAAGGACTTTGTATCGTTGACCCGATTAACATGGCCATATGCCAATTAAAGTGCACTTGATGATACTACCCTTAACAAAGGTGTTGCTTATTCGAACACTGTTAGATACCCAGGGTCCCTTTTACGGGTTTTCTGAAGAAATCCCTAACCATTTCTAATCCTAAGCTTCTATCCCGCTAGGGTGAAGGGTCCCGACACTAATATAGGGCGTGGTCGGTGTATAACGCCATTGTAAAGCCTACAGGCATAGTACTCGCTATCATATTACTGTAGTAACAACCAATTATTCACATAATAAATGTTCACTAACCCATACACATATCTACGTCATAAAATGTTAGCGCCATTTTAAAGCAACCTGATGGTATTGATCAAAGATACAGTAANGGCAGCGCTTGAACAAAATGGCGTCACTATACAATAATNCATCAAAGTAACCATCACGTGAAAATATCANTGTCNTGTTATGACTCACGCGTCTCGTCATCATGCCGCAGATAGATTCATGTCGTTGTTCGTCAAANGCACCCTCTCNGACCTCCATCATCGTATGTNNAGGACNTATTTGGCAANNGTACGCTTGGGTACTNTGTCTTGTGCATCTATTTCGAACCCGATTTCTTCAACTCCCTTNCTGATGAAACGATTCTTCTGCGTATCTNTTCTTGATTTTGCAGCCGTCTTGNTCGNNTCTTTTCTCCGCTGTCTTCAACGCGACTTCTTGCGGGCATTGTTTGGCACGTTTCGAACCTTTGGTTCACTGGTCCTTGCTGAGCAGTGATTGATAGTGCCGGATTTCTTCTCATCTCGTTCATTTGACNTCATTAAGCCCTAGATTCTATCGAGGGGAGCANNTTTTCGGGACNGTCGAATAGTAATTTTAGAGTTGGTACCNCCAAGNCGTTCATNAATGCCAACAGAATGTCCAGTTCATATCGATACTCTCATGCCATCTCATCACTTCAGTCAGTCTTATTATGGCCTCATTGCGAGCAGGGCAACGAATCTTTGGCATGTTTTCGAGACGCTCTTCTTGTCATACAAGTTGTAGATACACTAGATGCGCACAGGGGGGGACATTGAATACACACATATCAGAATACTGCGTCATTTGTTATCGTAACGTTGCTACAATACAATAATTTGCATGCACGTACTGATCATGGTGCGATGAGTGCACTTGTCAGACACATCCATTTCGTGAAACGAATGTGCAAACAAGGCGGGTCTTATTCTAATGTCATACTCAATCATCGACACATCAGTTTCGGAAAACGAATGTGTGGACAAGTTCAACCATGGATTACTTTTCTAAGGTCTTTATATTAGCAGTACTGGCCTGAGGTATTCCTAATGTTATAGGCCTATTTATTCCGGTTATAATATTCATTTTTATTCAACTTATGTAGTTCCATAGCAATTCACAACGTAGTTACGTTGTAAATCGCTATGGTAGTGCCTTAAACGTTTCGGAATATCAGCCGATTTTCTCCAAGGTATAGCACCAAGGTATCGATGTATAATAATTATAGTAACCCTAATCGTTTTGGAAAATCTGTCCGTCTTATCCAGGATCTAGCATCAAGGTACGGGTCTATATCCATTGTGGATATTGTCCTTAACATTTTGGAAATTCTGTCCGTCTTATCCAGGATCTAACATCGAGGTACGGATCAACACCCAGTCTTTTAAATCTATTTTCCTTATTTAAAAATTCGCAATTCTTATGATTTCAAACAATCTTCGTTTTCATGATAAATACTGGGGTCTTTTTAACTATCGTAATTCTTGCACTTGATAAAATATTTACGAATCGAAAAGCTTTATTTCGGTACTTTCAATGCCATATAGTGACAGTCAGCTTCCTCTAGCGACAGTGAACGCGTTTCCGCGTACGCGTAAATCTNGACTTCGGGGAAGATNACCNATTTTACNAGATTACGTTCNGTCTTTTCATNNCTTAGTATNTCTACCCACTCGGGGNNCGNNATTTTCAANGNTTTTACCCAGNTNANNCNGATATCTGCGAACGCCATTTGAAGAGGTCCTTCAGGATGAAGGCTCCCTGCGTAAGTATCTTCCCACTCGTTTTCATCGAGTTCTTTACCAGTCCAATCACTGTCGCACGTTTGGAAGCCGCTATTTCTTTCCCAATAGCGATATCGTAGACTGGAATCGTCATTAAATATATCATAAAGATGATTTGTTAACGAGTGTGTTGTCATAAGAAATTTCAACGACTTTAGTCCGTGATCGATAAAGTCCTCTTTTTGTGGTTTCGATATTAGGTGCTCCGTCTCGGGTTCTTTGCAACGCAAGCCCAGGCACATACTAATATTTTAGCGTTTCCTGAGACTG
>ATSW01006975.1:0-19418 GCA_000444245.1 Botryllus schlosseri
AAATCCGACAAAATTTCACAAATCCTGTTTTTTCAAAACCTAATCCTAATCCATGCTCATCTCTGGTATGTTGGTAATAATAATAATAATCGTTGGGTTAGATTTTTCATTTGAACTAGCCACACACAATGCACAATGCGATTAGACCCAATGCGATGTCATTAACAGATAAGAGAATGTCGAACGACACGCATCAGTAGCGATCCCTTTACTCTAACATCCCCCTCGGCCTAGAGTGCCCGATGTCACAGTTCTTTTCGATGTTGATCTTTTTTGAAGCCGCTGCCCTTTCTACAAGTTCTTTCCATATCTTATGCGTGCTTTCTTTCGCCGGGTCTTTTTCTGGGCTTTTTTCGCCGTAAGAACGGCAACGGCGGGGGAAGAGGAGCCCAGATAAACCTCCGACGGGAATCGAACCGGATCCGTCAGATTGGTGGGCGCTTGTCGTTACCACTACCTACGCTATCTCCCCCGCCAATGATAAACAAAGTTGTTTCTAATTTTCTACTAGTTGCTGACGATTGCCCCTAACGAGTGTCAGCCCAAAATATTCGGATTCATTTCAATACGAATATACTATTCAATTGTATATTGAAGCTCTGTACCTCGAAGAAGCTCTTCAGAAAGCAAATTAAGAACACTTCAAAAATAGACATTTATCTGCGCTAGCGGTTTCCAAAGATTTTCGGCTTGAAGCACACTAGAAGAATTTTAAAACGCTCGCGGCACACTCACAAGTGAAGTTGCTTTGAAAAACTTCAAAGTTGTCACGAAAAAGAATTATTTCCACGTGTTGTTATTGCGATGTATGTGCTTGTTTATACGAACATATATTTTGACTGACGAGAGGTTGTATTGTTGATCATCGTACCCGTATAAGCCAAAACTCGTGTGATTTATTTTGTCGAAACGGTTCTTAGAAAACGGGTAGTTTTGTAAATCAATGTCATGCTCAGCTTCTGCAAAGAGACAGCTTCCAACTGGATTAACTAATTGCTGATCTCTGCGTATTGCCGACGATTTATGATTTGTCTGCCCTGAGCTCGTTTCGTCACCTTCACATCTTTTCCTTGTATCGCAGTTTTTAAATTGATGAAATTATTATCGTAACTGTGATACTAGTCCAACGTCATGGGGCGCAGGGGATTGCGTGACCGCTGTCATGACGTGCACGCTGCACAAGCCTCGCTGATGGCTGTTATTGTAAAACAAATTACTCTCACTATCAGATTACTATAATCATGACTGAAAATTCTCTTATCATGAGATCTTATCTTTCAATCTACTCAGAATTACTTCGCGGGCCGTAAGTTTGACACCCATGAGCTACCATTTTGGGTCAGTGCCTCGCCAACCATGAACTTCACTGCACGTCAGTGGTTACGGTTATAGAAAATTGTTCGTGCGCGGGTGATCTGGAATACGTGTTTAACACAGGACGGATTTTCTTCGTGATGTTAAACTTGTGTTATCTGACTGCAGAAGGTTACTTGCGACAATTAGCTGTGTCTATTTCCCTTTCGACAGACCGGCAGTGAACGGCTGGTTGGCTGACGTAACGCATAGCCTGCCTTCCACACACGTCAATTGATGGCACATATAACGCATACTTTTGTTACTGACTTCCCGACTTGCAGTTCATTGAATTGTTCCAAACGTAGCGTCAAATCAAAATCGAATGAATCAATTTAATGAACTGAATATACATTGTATCCCATGCACAATGCACATATATATCGCCTGAATACGAGCTCGTACGCGATGTCGTACNNGNGTCNTATTCACTTCCGATCGTTATTCACACGACACACATTGCATATCACGCCACATGTCCTATCCTAGGGTTACCACATTTTGGAAATCTGAAAAGAGGACACTTTTTCAAAATTTCCAGACTTTCAATACCGGAGGAAAATCCTAAAACAATGATATACTTTCCGGCTTAACTCCTAAAATACAACTTCTCTTTCACATTATACAATGGTTGACTGAAAAAAAATCAACTTTTCGGCTCAACTCCCGAAATAGCCGCCGGAGCGTTACTTCAGTGATGATTTACTGTATCTCAGACGAATTTTGTCCTATATTTAACCAAAATTCTCAAAAAAAGAGGACGTTTGGGCGTCCTCCGAGGACACCTACAATAAAGTCAAAAAAGAAAACAAACCCTCTTAAAAGAGGACGTATGGTAACCCAACCTATTGGGGTCTTACATCCTGAATATCGTTTCAACCTTATATATGAGATTTAATCAATGTGATAATTATATTCGCCAAAATTATTACCAAGATTTTTTATGATACGAACATTTATTTATTGCGTAATAACGTGTGTACGAGGCAGAATCTGTGGTACGGCAGCCAACAAGCCGTTCCACCGTGGTGAGGGTTACGGTTGGGGCTAGGGTAGATGCGAACGTGTTATTTAAAGAAGTGATCAATTATTATCGTTACAAATCAGCAATCAACCATCAACCATCGTTACAAATCAACACTTTTTACGCATCAGAATGTTGAAAGATCGTTAAATCTACAATATGTGTATAACTGTATATATCTGTCGGCTTATTACGCACCAAAATCACTGATATTGATGTTATGAAAAATCAATGTTCATATTTGCAATATAGTCCCAAGAACCGTGAAAAATTTTCAAAGTCAATGAATTAATTTGGCCAATAATTCTGGTATTTGCAAATATATGTGGTCAGATTTACTGGTAGAGCTGATTTAGCTCTTTCTTCTTCATTTTTGGGGTTGCAGTGGTAGGAATTCGAAGAAAAAATTCCTGTTAAACTAATCAATCGCGCGAAGAAAAATTTCAATTGAATAAATATGTTTAACATACGCTACTTTATCTTGATATACGAAAATTCACCCCCCTGGTCCACATACGTACGATTTTATCAAACGACGAAGAGAAAATTTCAAAAAGTTGGTTAATTCAGTGAAAAAGGCCTTGATGTCGTTTCAAATCGGATAACTCACCGTACCAATCCCTTTTTGCAAGCCATGTGAATCGGGTACAAATTCTCGCAATTTGAGATGTGCGGGTCGGCCGCGTACTTTAGTAACGTTAACGCGCAGTCCTGGTGCGATTTCTTGCACGCTTCGTACAGAGGAGACGCTACTTTCGTGGATGCGCACAAGTTTGGATCACCCCCTGTGAAATATATTAACTGTTGGGATGGCAAACATCGTATCACAGCTTCGAATTTGAGTTTAGGTATCCACTGGAAATATAGCTTGTAACATAAAAATTATTAGGCCTACTTCAAATGCCGGTATAATGAGTGAACGATTGAAGTGCATATTGGCTTATTGGATAGTAGGATGCAAATTTGGACGACAAAAATTTGCAGCATTTTCAAATATAATTAGAATTAGAATCACTGAATTCGCTAAAAACTTTGAAATTGAATGAAATTTCGCATTAGAAAGACAACAACATTCAAGTTCTGCTCTTTTTAAATCGTAGCCTTGTCTCATAAGCATGAGAATGGCAAATGTTAGTACACCAAGCTTGGCTAGTCTCGTACTATACAGTTTAATACTGTAGCATCCGTGGGGAGCTGGGGTAGTGGCGACGATAAGCGCCTGCTACCTGGACGACCGCGTTGGAGATTTATCTAGGCTCCTCCCGCGCCGCTGTTCTTACGGCGACAAAAAGGCCCAGAAAAAAGATCCAACGAATGAACGCACTCGCAAGGAACGGAAAGAGCAAGAAAGAACCGCGAATTAAAGATTATCAACGACAGGAACTGTGGCATCGGGCTCTATAGGCCGAGGTGGATGCCAGATTAAGAAACCACAAACGGTCGTTTGACATCCTCCTATCTGTTCAGTACATCGGATTGTGTCTCATCGCATTGTCTCTTGTGCGTGTCTTGATCAGATGAATATATAATCTGACGATTATTATTATTGATTTTCAGGAAACCAGAATTAGAGAGAATATGAGAGAATAGAAACAATTCACAAATCAGATTAGTATATTAGATTACTGGCATTTCACTCCAATCTGTCGAATTAAACAACTAGAATTATAATAGTCTGGCGGAGATATTATACCCGCCGCTAAAAGAATCTTCAAGCATTCGTTTCGTCCGCAGGCGGCTCCGGAGAAAACCGGACTAACTCCGTACGTATCTCTGACATTGGGACTTGCACCGTGACGTAATAGAGTCTCAAGCAGCCGTGTATTACCCTGTAAATATTAGTTTTTCAATATATATATATATTTATATATATACCACTGTCCACTGTTACCCTATCCACACATTCGTGCACCGCAGTCCAACTTCTGTTCATTCCCAGGTTTGGATTCGCCCCGTTCTTTAATAGCAGACTGCACAGTGTTTCGTTGTCTCTTTCAACGGCTGCTTGCAGCGGAGTGTCTCTATTTCGTTGCTTACAGTTGAGGTTAACCTGTTGATGGAGGACTGTATATCGTCAATTAATTTTAATCGCCTCCGTATTTCGATATATTATAAATACCCAGACTTGAAGGGATTGTATATATTAGTATATAGGCCTATGCATCCTGCTGCAGTGTTCTTCAACCCTTTGGGATTTGATGAATCTCAAAAGATGTTGTGACGAACATATGCGCCCGGGACCTTGTTCCCTTGTTTAGTGTTCACTCGTGGCACTCGTGATAACGAGGTTGTAGAGCGAATTCACTCGAAACAAAATGACCGACTGCCATTGCAATATCAAAGTTCAATATAGTCGATTCGATATGCGTACCTAAATTACCGACATACTTACAGATCACAATGCTACTTATCATAACAATTCAAAAGTGTTGCTGCCACTTATGGCTCATAGGCGTCACTATACCTAATGATGGGTGGCTTCAATTTTCGATAGATTATGAAAAAACATATTCACTGTGACTAAGGGATCTCAGTAACGGATTCTAAAAATTGCTGATTACTACCGAAAAATACTAATTTGCGGCGAGAATATCATCTTTTTTCCAGTCGCTGAATTGATCAATCCGAGGATTGGCTGTAAATTCAGGGAACTCGGCCTTCGTGAATCGCAAAACTAGTCCGCGCACCCCAGTAAAGAACCCTGGTTTGGTGTGACAAGTTTACGATCCACCATTATATACCCTTTGGTACTGGTGCGTCCCATGTAGACTTTGGTCCTAATGCACTTAGGATTCTTGTTGTAATGCTATTGAAATCATACCCCAGCCGCGATTAGCCTCCGCGTCATGAGAATATTTTCTTGTGATACTGCAACGTACAAAGGAGTGTCACCTTTAACGTTTTTCGTGTCTAGAACCTCAGGAAATTCCCTGCGTACAAATAATACATAGGCTATGTTAATCATATATGGTGAGGCATGGAATATTTGCATACTTTATAATTTCTTCGATGCACTCGAAATGATTGTTTCGGATAGCCATATGAACGGGGGGATTGGCGGTGCTTTGTATTTCCTTTTCCAGTTGTTCGATATAAAGAATGTGTCCGAGTAAAATATCATCCCGCACCTTGCAGCAATTTCTTGAATTCGTGTTCCTGCGCCTGCAAGAAACATTAGTTTTATTATAGCGGCAGAGTCAGTAGATCAGATAATGTGAGTGGTAAGCTGAGATTCATGCATGCGTCGGCAAAATATTGAGTTATAAATATTGAGAGACAGGTTACTGGCGGGATTCTATTTCATAGTCGGACTAATACACGAATTGAATCGCTTCGGGGAAAGTGATTGTCTACCAACGATATGGATGAATTTAGCAATTAGGCTATACTTCGCAAAAGTTTGTTTCGACTTACTGCTGGCCATGACGCTCTGGTGATATCGATCTAGCGGATCTTTCTGAAACGTCTGGAGTGTTCGACTGTGAAAAATTCGTATTGTTTGAATTCTGAGATGGAAGGCCGGAGATTGAATGTGCGACGTAGGCCTGCGATACTGAAACTAGATGCTATAGTGCTGATCAGTGATGCCGATCTTGATTCTTGAGAATATGAATCCGTCCGACAGCTTCAGTATACGACGAACTATCCAAATAACTTTATTCATGAATCCTAATTGTACGTACAGCTGAGATGCGGAACTCTACGGGGATGGTTAGGGTTAGCTGGTATATATATATGATTGGACCCTTGATGGAACAACTTTGCTGTGGCACCAATCCAATCACAGGTTGTCCACAGTCAGTGTCTGGTAATCGAGCTGATGATTTTTTTGTTTTGGTTTGTAATAAAACTTACTTATGTTTAAGGGTTACCATACGCCCTAATTTAGGAGTATTTGTACTCCATTTTGTAGAAATGTCCTCCATTCGTTCAAATGTCCTCATCTTTGCTAATTCGTCCTCCTTTTCAGCCTAAAATGCCCCAAAAGACCACGCCAGACGTTATTATTCGGCCTAAAATATAGAAGACGGGAGTAAAATATGAAAAATTATCTTTTTTTAGTCAACACAATACAGAAAGAACGTAAAAAGCGGGTAAGTAACAAGTAAATATAACAAAATCGGCTGTTTTCAATTATGGTAAATTACTTTTTATGGTTTGGTAAATGTGTCCTCGTCCTTTCCCGATTCCAAAATATGGAACCCTATGTTTACAATAATCCGAAAATATCCGAAACAATAAGATTAAACTATCCGAAACGTAATGTGAAATAGAATCCGTATCCGATCCACACGACGGTCATCGTGGTTACTGTGACCCCAATGCGCTCATGGAAGCTGTTTTGCCGAACAAACATTGTAGAACTATCCACGAAGCCTCTAAAGAGGAAGCCTTACGTTCCATAAAATACCAAAGTCTGGTGGTCCACTCCTATATACCCTTGGTATGCAATATGCATTTGCTTATAGGCTACTTACAATTGTGGTCGGTGATCGTCGAGATGACATTGAGGTGTTTGCTGGTACATGCGGACTACATCCTGAACTACCGGTAGGACTAGACCTTTCTTCCACACCCCTAGTGTTTCCATTTATTGTCTCCGAAGCGGCAGCACTGACACACTGTGAGTGCGTCATCCATAAATTATCTTCGCTTTCTCTCGCTTGATCCAGCATTATACTTTGCAATATTGCGAATTCTATCTGTTCCTCTTCCTCTTCTGGTGTGAGCGGGACTGGTATGGGTGTAGATGCTGCCATGCTAGTACTAGGTTATCCCTAATTATTGCAAGTATCCTATACCTCAATTCACAATTGGCAAGTATAGATGAACTGTGCGTGTGCGTTTAAGCTCGGCCTCCTGCTTATGATTAATATTAGTATAGATATATCGCAGCTAAATGTCTGTGCCGAGCCTCAAGGGAAATCCGTCGATACATATTACAATGGGGCGCCAATATCTACCGCTACACTTCAAATGGCATCAGATATAGCGATTGGTGATAGAAACCAGATACTTAACACATTCTCTTAACAGCTTGACAGTGCACTACTGCACAAATCAGCTCGAACTCGATTTGCCGAATGTGACAAAGACGATGCTTCTTTCTATTTGAATGCATGTATTGCTGCGATATAAGGCTACTGTTTATCACACTAGGACTGTGCATTGTGTGCAACTTCCAACTCTAATTATTGATCAATAAGTTAATTTTTGAATAGCGTTAATTTGAATTAGGGGTCTAACTGGCTTTGACACGTTAAAAGCCATACTCAGCCGCCGTGAGGCCATTGGCGTGGATTTTTGCAACTTAACGAGTTTTACCATAGAGCAGTGGTTCCCAACCTTTTTGTCTTTATTCCCCGCTTCAGATTTATTCCGAGCCTCCATTCCCCACCAGGCCCGTAACAGCACTTCGTCAGGCCTTCCAAAAAACGTTGATCTTGGGCCCCCACAAGGTGATAAACCTAACTTCTGGGGGACGAAGCCCCCCCCCCCCAGAACCCCATCAGCCCCGCTGAGCCTGTACGCTTTTTTCCCGCTACTTATCAGTTACATTGGGTATACTGTTTAGTGCGTCGCCTTACTTACAATAAACGCGCGAAGCGCGAAAATTTTATATAGTTCGTGTATGAGTCGGTAAATATGATCGGGAATTGCAGATATTTTGTTATCAATTTTTTATCCCCCCTCTGCTCACGTAATCGGATTTACCGGTAGAACTGAGTGAGGCGTGTTGGAAAAGGTAGGGCCCCGAAATAAGAATTAAACATTTTCAGGCGGACCCGTTGGTATATTGAATTCATTACATTATGCTATTTCGTGACCTCCTATATCTGCTATGTCAAAAGATATGGAAATAGCCCAAACTAAAAAGCACACATGATTTCAAATTGGTATTGCTTTACTGGCAATTAATTTTTCCCTGCGGGATGGCATTTGCCCTGTGGCGTTCAGTTCGCCAGGACAGGAATATATTTGGCGCCAGCCATTTAGCCGCCAATGGACATGGATAATTAAACATATATGTATATTGTATAAGTTTTCGGTCACCACAAGGCCATTCCTTCTCGGCCAAGGTCTTCTCGCTGCTGATCGTTCTGGCACACTTCTCGGAGTTACATGCTACAGGGCCTTGGTGCGTCGTGGCGCAGTAATCGCCGACGACGAAGTCTACATTTCTATAAATTCGCCGTATTTTCGTGGGGGAAGGGTACCGAATAATCAGACATTCGGCAATATTAGATCGCGCACCCAGCGCGAATGATTTTTGATAAAGTGGCATAAATTTACAAAGAATACTTCAATTTATGTTAATTCACGAAATAATTTTGGGCCTCTTCGAGCTCCTTCCCCCTAATTGGGTGGTTTGGGGTGCGGCAGTTACGGTCCTGCTCCCAACTACCCAGCACTTTTGTCATCGCAAAGCAGCTATCCGCTGGTTTGACTACACAAGACACACAACCAATGTTCCCTCTAATTTTTGACGAGTCTGCGCACACTTACCAACTTACTGCTCAGACCCTTGGACAACAGTGCGTAACGACTTGAAAAAATGTCGTTACTTCGGATTTTTTGTGCGCAACCTAGATTTTCTGTGCGCAGACACCGCGTCAGCACTACGCATTTGCGCACGTGCGCAGCTTAGAGGGAACATTGCACACAACCACACCAGTACGCAGGACGATCGCCTTTAGCTGCAACATAAAACGTATTGTGAACCGTTACCAGTTACGCTCAAAATTTTGCGAAAGCCTTATTTCACGTCAAACTAGTCATGCTGGATGCGTTTGTGACGCCATGATTGGCCATCCAGAGTTAAAAATGTGGTTTTGTGAACAACACGCAATAGAATTTTCGATACATACATTTCAGAGCAGTTCACTGATAACGGTGATTGCGCATGTGTCTCCGTGAATATGTAGACTGTCCTAAATATCATTTTGAACAAATGCGTCTATTCCCCACCAGAAATGATTGAATTCCCCACCAGTGGGGAATTCCCCACCGTTTGGGAACCACTGCCATAGAGTGTCCTAAATGGTATGGGCACAGCGAAATTGGACGGCGCACTGCATGTCATACTTTCCATTTGGACAAAGGAAATGCCAATAGAAATATACATTTTATGCTGCTCATGGCCCTGGAACCCTCCACAAACAGCCTCGAATTTTGCGTAGTAAAGCTTAACGTGGCATTGGTGAGTGTTGGCGACCCGGGTTCAAGTCCCGCCGTCGGAGGTTATTCTGGGATCCTCAACCCCCGTGTCACTGTTACTACATCGCACAAAATTCCAGTAAAAAAGACCAGATAAAGAAAGAAAAGAGCAACAAATGGCTATGAAGAAAGATTAACATCGAAATAAACTGCGACATCGGGCAACTGTAGGCCGAGGTGGATGTCAGATTAAGAGACCGCAGCAACTTCTGCTCGTTTCGGCATTCTCCTATTTGTTCATTACACCGGGTTATTGTTAGGGCTGGGCAAAATCGAGTACCTGAGTGATTCGATTCTGAATCACGTAATATACTTCAAGTCGAGTCGGGTAATCGAGTATCACTCATTATGACGTCACAAGAGGATGTACTATGTCGAAGTCCAAATAGGAACCTTTTATGCCTCCTCAAAGAACGTAATGCCTGTTATCCATCACATTAAAGATACTTTGGTATTTTTTCGACCCGATTTCATTGCAATTCTTAACAATTTTGTTGGATGATAATGACTTCGGAAATGTGTTATTTCCACTAACGTTCGTAGCTTTAAACTGTGCCTGGTATGCTCAAACACGGCCAATCAAGGTTTCACGGCTTCCTCAGTGGAAAATAGTATCAGAACTATAATTCTCGTCAGTAAATTAACTTTCAGTTACGAGGACCGTAAAATTTCAGTACTCGAAAAGATGGTCTTTTATTACTCGACTCGAATCATTAAAATTACTACTCGATTCAGATTCGAGTACTCGAATCATTTTGCCCGGCCATTGTGTGTCTTGTATATGCCATTTTACATTGTGTGTTTGTCTTGGATTGGACAGATGAAAAATATAATCTAACGAATATTGAAAGCTTTCCACAGGTCCGGCATATTTGATTTGACTGCCTCATCATCATCCACATCATCATTGGTTTATTAGCAATTTTCTCAGTTCAATACACCACAAAAAATGCGATACAATGAAAAGAAAGGAAGATGTCGAAGCGACTTGGAGTTGTCTATGGAATCAGACGGTTGCCCGACATATGAGCAATATGAGCATGCGACACAATGGAAAACGACAGTTCAGCATGGANCACATCAGCATGCGTCACTTCAGCATGNGACTGTATAACCCAAANACTTACCCTAACCCNNANCNTAGCCTAACCTAACCTAACCTAGCCTAACCTAACCTAAANCCTAACCCTAACCCAACCATAAATCCAACCCTAACATACCCCTAACTAGGGTTACCATATTTCAGCAACCCAAATTCGGGACACTCTTTAGCGCTCACTACTAGATTTGAAATTGGATTATGACGTCACACTAACAACACTTTGCTCATAGGCCCGAGGTTGTCACGGTCCGGTCCAGGAGTATGTGGCTGTGTGTTGTGTAACCGGGACCGAAAGCACATGTTTTAGCCCCATCCCGCCCAAATAAACAATGATTTTGATCCCACACTATGGGGTAATCGATGCAACTTCTGGGCGACTCCGCCTCCAATTTGAAAATGTTCCGTGGCCCAGATCAGAATTTTACAATATTAAGCTGCCGAAGGCAGCATAGCGAGAAAAACTAATAGCTACGCCCGTAAGGGCGTAGTACAGAGTTTACGCAATGGATCCACCACAGTTCTTGTTCAGATTTAAGACATGATATAATATATACATTTAAGATATTATATATATTGGTTGGAATTTAGTGAACAAGACATTCTGGTGTTTTAGCCAAAGGATCTTCATCCGTAAGCTGTCATAGGCGCGCTTGACCCTACCGACAAGAATTCAAAGCGTGGGTGTTTTGGGTAGATATTATGTAACATAAAATCTGTGATTATATAGGATAAAGAGTTCTTATGGGAAGATAAAGTATAGATAAAGGTAAAGTCATAATAAGGAAATAAGATTAACAAAATAATTTATAGTATAAGCAGAGGGTAATAATATAGTTGCATGGATATGACTCAGTCCAAAGCTACTCTACCATAGCATCTCACGTCGTCAGGGGTAGTAAAGATATAGGTAGGGCGTATTAGCCACTGAGCCTCTCCTTTTCTGTAGCAAATGCCGGTAATGCTTACGGCAGAGGGATTATAACAATTTTGAGTGAGTTTAAATAAATGAACTTGTATGGGGGGTGAATTTATACGAAAATGGTTGATTTCAAATCGTATTTTAACATACTTCTAATTCGAAATCAGACAAAAGCAATACATTTTTGAAAAGAACTAGTTTCATACTTTAGGATTCTGCAATAAAAAAATTGGAAAATTTTGTTAGTTCAGCAGTACCTTACGGCCTTAAAAAGCGGGACGTTTGGCTGACTGGTCGGGACGCCGGGACAAGACGTTAAAAAGCGGGACAATCCCGCCTAAAACGGGACGTATGGTAAGCCTACCCCTAACCCTTAATTTATCCCACATGCTCATTGCTCATGTGTCGCATGCCAAATTGTCGCATACCGAAGTGTCGCATGCTGTAATGTCGCATGCTCATTTGTCCACGGACCGAATCAGACACCCACCTTGGCCTAGGCATATCTGTTCATTGCCTCTCATTTGCGCATTGTATAATGTGTGTCTTGATTATATTTGCAATCCGACAATTACGAGTACGATTGGGCTGACGAAGAATTCAGTGCTCTTCAGCATTGTTGTTCGATGAACTGGATCCAGCAGATATTGTATTCGGGCGTCTATGGTTGCGATTTCCCAAATTATTTCCCCAAGATGGCGTTCACCATGGTAACGAAACCAGCTGGCTTGATGCGAAGGCGCATGTAGCAAAATTCGTTCTTGGTAAAGCAACAAACTAACAGGTATTGATAATGCAGTTTCGCTGGAAACGTTCAGTTTGAGTCATTACCGTATTCAATTAGTCGTAATATTTCTAGCTATCAACTATCTCGATTTTAGTAACTTGTCATTATGCGCAAAAGGCGTGTTCTGAAGTCGGAAAAGAAACCGTGTCGAAATCGAAACGTAATGGTGAAGTCAATCTATGAAACTCTAGTGCTGTATAATACTTGACCGACTTGGAAAACTAGATCATTCTTGATTTCAAATTAGACTCATTAGTGCGAAACGCCAGTAACATAATTCTAATCAAATTTTTGAAATGTTTGTAGGCTATGCTATCAATTTCTAATTTTACTGAAAATGCTACAGGAGACCTATATAGTTCACAACGAGCCTACCTTGATGCACGGAAATTTGTCATTATCGTGCTTATTAGATTAAACTCTGATTTGGTGTGAATTGAACTTGATTTTTTGTTGTATTTCTTCTCTATTTCGGAATTTTATGCAATATCAGAGGATTTTTGTATTCAGTAACTCTAACTCTGATCTAAATTTAAAAAAAAAACTGTGTAGCTATAAATCTAATTCTAATCTTATTTCGAAAAGCTGAAAAGTTTCTATTCTTGTCCAACTACAATGCAGTAATAGTAATCAGTCCTTTTATGTTAATATCACAGTTTTAAAAATGGAAAGCTATTAGAACAACCAAGTACATCTATCAGTAAAAGAATATGGCGGACTCTGGTCCGGACCTGCTTCAATTAAGTGGCATGTCTACCGCTTTCCAAAACGCGAACCCTACTCCCTCTGCTGGATTAAACGGACATTTTACAAATTCCCGAATGGATACAAGTCATTCAAGGCGACCCACAACAGGTACGTAACGAGAGGCATGCAATAATAAAGTACTTCAAATAGGTTTTGCTAAGTCATAAGGTCCCGAGTCCCGATGCAATTCTACTGTTATAGTTTTGACCCGAGTCAAGTTGAGTCATTTTGAATTTACCACCGAGTCAAGTCCGAGTCCAAGTCATGGTTCAAAGGTTCGAGTCCGAGTCACAGTGTTGAGACTCGAGTCGAGTCTCTTTCCATTTTTTAGATGACTCAAGTCGAGTCGAGTCAACTAAAAATTGCGTCTCTAGTCCGATTCGAGTTGAGTCATGAATCGAATCGTTACAACCCTGGAAGTAGTCACTTAACATATGACATTACTTCTACTTCTACTTAAGAGAGCTTTTTACCTGTATTTGTAAAACAAATATGCCGAACGAATATTCTATATATGATGGTATTGATAATGATGGCCTGAACTTTTTATTGCATTTAGTCAATTCTGGAATAATCGTACCTCAAAATGTAATCAACTCGGAAGCTCTCACGGCTCGCTTGATTTCAAGAGCTCCCATGCAGGTAAGGTAACTCCAGACAATGTTTAGCAAAAGATTTAGGTTTAAGTAACGATTTTGTGATATCTTATGGTGATGTTATGATGGAGTGTTTCATGTAGGCTTAAATTTCATTACATTCACTATTGTAACATCTTATAACACTTTTCACTTGATGTCTTACATTGAAATATTATAAAGGCTCGGGAGCTGTTAATATATTTAATTTTTGAAAACTTATACGCACACAGCACATGCAACTCTACTTTGTCACAAACAATTATAAAGATCAATGTATGAAGTGTATGTAACATTATTTCAATTGAATAATATATTCATATTGAAATAAGCCCAAATATTATAGGCTGACACTCGTAATCGCCAGCATCTAGTAGAGAATTGGAAAGAACATTGTATATCATTGATATGATTAAATGTTCTTTCCAATTCTCAACTAGTCACTGACGATTACCCCTGACGAGTGTCAGCCGAAAATATTCCGGGATGTTTCAGGATGATTGTGTACCTCCAATAGTCTTCAAGATTATTTCAGTAAAAAGTTGATGTTGCACATAAAAAAATTTGTTTTATGAGATTTGAGAAAAAATGGATGACGGGATCATAAGATTTATTTCGTACAATACAACGTTGCTGATGGCATCCTAATTCCTGGGTGAATGAGATAATTCTGTGTTTATTTCAAGTAGTGCAGTCAATAGCATAATCATGTAATTGATCTTTAGTTTATTTAGACGCAACTATAGCCTACTGTACATTAGGGTGGTTTAAAATAACCTTTTTCTTCAAATTTTACTGNANACTCTGATAAAATTGTTAGGTTGGCTAAAGAAAACACTGTACACCAAATTTGGCTCAATCCCAACCTGTAGAAGCGAAGCTTTTGTAGTTTTTTATTAAACTTAAATTTTAAATTTATTAAAAAGTAATGTTTTATTTTCTATTAAATTTTACTGAAAACCCCATGTATTTGTTAAGGTTGTCTATAAAAACGATGTATAGCAAATTCGACTCCATTCCAACCAGTAAAAGCAAAGTTATTATGGTCAAACTTTTGAATTTGAGAAAAACAGTATTTACAGTGGGATATTCTTTACTTGATAATGATAGATCGATTCACCGTAAATAGTATGATTTCAAATCCAAAATTTTGAACATCAATAACCCTGCTTCCACTGGTTGGAAGTGAGTCAAATTTGGTGTGCAGCGTTATTTAGCCAACCTAATAACAACGTTATCAAATAGCCAGTAAAAGGTGAAGAAAAAAGTTGATTTTGAAGAACCCGGGGTATCCGAGTAATTGTAATATACCCGACCTTAATATAGTCCAGTTACGCCCTCCTTGTGTAATTTTGAATCATGTTACAATTGTAAGTAATTGGCATTATTGCAAATATTATTACGCTTTGAATATCTTTTATTGCAGGCTCAAGGCCGACAATCATTGACCATGGGATTCCGAAGAGTGACGAAAGCGCAGAGAGTTACTCGCGACAGACAGAGAGGAATACAGTTGGAACCTTTGGTACATGAGATGCTAGATTCCCGGATTCATTTCCCTGCATACACCAGTTGTGATAGAATTGCGCGTGATACATTTCTCATGTTAGGCTGCATTGCTTACCGGTGAAGTTAATGTAGATGAAAAATATATTGGTATCTCAAGTTACATTCATGCTTTGATTGGATATTATGAAATTCCAATATAATTACAATATAGCATTGATAATTATAATTTTGGTATATATGTAGGCAACTATTGTATCAGGCTTATTGCTGTTAATTACAGCCTGCACTGGCAATGTTCCAATCCCACAACCAACCGTCATACATCCAAGAACAGAATAAGCTTTCCTTGATCAACCAAGGCTGGGAGCCGCCGCAAACCTCTAGCAGTGTTGCAGTTGACGGCCGTGACACTACTGCATCTAGAAAGCGATCGATCGATGGCGGACCATCTACTTCCAGGGCAGGAGTGCCTCAATACAAAGTACAACTTCCAAAGCCGGTATGTAAGATACTGTACTAAAGTGTAGAGAGTTGCGGTCATTTTGATTTCATTTCAATCAAAGTTGATGTACAAAGTTTTTTCAAATTCTCTACTAGTTGCTGACGATAACTCCTGACGAATGTCAGCCGAAAAGATTCGGGTTGATTTCAATATCATTTATTCGATTGTATATTGAAGTTCTGTACCTTCAAGAAGCTCTTCAAATCGATTATTAGCAGACATCTGATGTCATGAATCTTGGTACTTTTTTCCCCCATGCCTCATTACATCAGAAGATGAATTGTCTCGATATCACTCTTTGTGTGTTGAATATTTTAAAGTCCATCCTGTTTGGAATCAGCTCATCTATGCATGTGCCAAAATTTAGGAGATTTGAAAAGGTAATGATGTTACCATCAGAATTCTAGGTTCGCAATGACTAATTAAAGAGAAAGAATTGCCAAAAACGAGGACATTTGGGCGTCGTCGGATGACATTTTCGATTTCCTGTAAAATGAGGACAAATACTCCCAAAGGAGATGGTGACCCTAAATTCTAAGTGCTTATTAGTAAAATAAAATAAGTTGATCTCCAATCGATATATTGGGATATTGCTGTAGGAATTCGAAAAAGAGTGAGATTCTTACTTGTAATTAGATTAGAATTAAAGTTATTGCTACACTGTTTTTCCCAATTTGATTGGAATTAGATTGACTGAATTGGCAAGAACTTGGAAATTGAATTAAATTCCTGATTAGAAAAATGCGACAAAAATCAAATTCAATTCATATCAAATCATAGATCATAAGCACGAGAACGTCTGTACACCAAGGTTGGCTCGTTTTGCACTATACATTTCTCCTGTAGCATTTTCAGGAAAACCAGGAATTAGATAATAAATATAATCAGAGCATACAAAATTTCGCAAATTCCATTAGCATTAGATTATTGGCATTTCACTCTAATTAGTCTAATCAGAGTCTTTAAACCACAATCAGGTGCTGTCACCGATTCCACCAAAGCAAGCCAAGAGCAGACCAGTGTCCAGGAGCTATCCGTCCAGACAAGGCAGACGAAGATTCCGATCCATCGAAGATGTCGTAGCGGCTAATATCAACGACCCAATTGAAATCATTTCGCTTGTCAGAGAAAAGTAAGTTGCCTAGCTTGTTCGTTGTAAAACCTCATTTCGCAAACTAAAAATACTAGTTTTCCTGAAAAGTTTTTGCTCTTCTAAACAAAACTGGGCCTAGAATGCTTACTTGAAAACTACTAAGATTTCATTTATCAATGAAATTTATAGTTTTGATACCATTTTCCACTGTAGAAGGCTGTAAACCAGACAAGTCACAGGGTTCCGAGTCACAAGTCAATCTCACTTTATAGTTTTGACTCGAGTCAAGTTCATTTTCGATTCACCACCGAGTCAAGTCCGAGTCCAAGTCAGTGAGCAGAGGGTCGAGTCCGAATCATCGTATTATTATTCGAGTCCGAGTCCAAGTCATTGTGTTCACCAGACATGGGGTGATTACTTCATGGATGTAATCGATTGCGATTACGATTACTTCTGAATCACGCGATTACGATTACGATTACGATTACGATTACAGCAAAATCTGGAAGTAGTCGATTACGATTACATTGGAAAAGTAATCACGATTACTCACGATTACATTTATTTTGCATCGTAGTAGTTATATTGGAAGACAATACATGGATTGTGCTGAAAAGGCCTAATAATATAACAACTATCTTTACAAAAGATGGGACATTTACTTGTTACGTCATAATGTACCCATTGCCCATTTTATAGAGGACGGTTTATCGCACACAACGTTTTGCATTCTTGCAAGGTCCATAACTGCCGCACCCCAAATTCCCCAATAGGGTGGGGAGCGTGGTTGGAGGGTACTCAAAGGTATTTCGTAAACCAACATAAATTATAAGAGTATTTTCGATAGATTTCATTACCTTGGGAATTCTCTTTGAGCTTTGCGATATAAATGTCTCTAGATAGCTTGATTTCAAAATGCATACGTCTCCCCCTCAAGAAATCAGGCTTGTATAATTCATAGTAATAGGCATTTAGGTGCCAGTCAATACCGCTCCTCGACACATCAAAAGACATACAATAAAGTAATTATTCCAAGATACCAGATGTTATAATTATGAATTACGCGTCCCCTGCTCTTCAGGTAAATCTGGCCATCGGGTGCTTAGATAGGATTAAAAACGCAATATAATTACCAATATTATTGATTAAATTCAATCTTCAACTTCAAAATTGACTACTCTATGGGGGCCCAAGACCAATATTTGGGTTGGGGAACCTTTTGCTGTTTTGATCCTGATATTAGCCTCAACCCACGCTAACATGGTATATAAGCCGATGGCTATGGCGGCAGGTCCAAATGTTCAATAAAGAATTGTGAAATAGCGATTGGCGCCCGAGTAGAATAATATAAGAATACGAGAAAGTGAACATAAAATTCTGCCTTCAACTTGATGCAGATAATGTAATGCAAGCTTCCATTACGAAAACGGCAAAACAACGGCTCGGTTATGATATATATCAGCAGCTGTTGATTTTAATGCTTCGTTGTGGAAACCGTAATGTTTTATTTGACGAGTACAAAATTTCAAACCTCTGTCTGGCGTACGTTCGTACCATATAGCAGTGTTGGGATCAAGTCACTACCTTCGAGTCACGAGTCATTTCGAGTCATTGCACATTTTGACTCGAGTCAAGTCAAGTCAATCGATTTTCGAAGGTGACTCGAGTCAAGTCAAGTCACTCGATTTTTGGAGGTGACTCGAGTCNAGTCNAGTCAAGTCAAGTCAAGTCACGAGTCAAGTCACAATTCAAGTCAAGTTGCCTTTTGGAAGTATGAGGCATGCTTACGTCATTGCATTTTGCNAGCTGTCTGAAATACAGATTGAGTGGTTATTGATTCTGAACCTATGAAAGAATATAGAGNTAAATATAAACGCAAGAAGGCGGTTTATTACTCACATNTACGNAGAAATGCATAACTACGTAAGTATAATTGCATAGCCTCTGATTATAGTTNCCAGCCAATATAGAGAAACGAGTTGATAAGATGCAATACATTACCCATTTACAAATTAATATGATACAATTCCAGCCTGCGCCGATGGTTGAGGGCTGTATAAATTATATTNGAATTCAATTTCAANAAAACAGGAGGCTTGGTTAAGTTACGATAACAGAGAACAGAAATATACATTTTGCGATTAAATTACTTTACTATACTAGTTTACGACAACGTAAGCTGTAAGCTTCGATCATTTCGTTTGCGATCAATTTATTTGTGAGGAAACAATGGAGGCTCAGTAAAACGCACGATCATTGAATGATTGGTCGCTCTCATGGGTTACACCATCATTTCGCGTACAATCCGAACGTATGCAAGATACAATGATTATTATCAACATCGATTGCTTGATGACTCGAAATTGACTCGTGAATTTTGCTTCGAGTCACGAGTCAATTCACATTTCTGATACGCCGAGTCAAGTCAAGTCAAGTCATTTTAGCAAAGTGACTCGAGTCAAGTCAAGTCATATGAAAAAGGTGACTCGAGTCAAGTCATGACTCGAGTCATCCCAACACTGCTTTGAA
>ATSW01006976.1:0-10508 GCA_000444245.1 Botryllus schlosseri
AGACGAAGGACGAGCCCCACAAATATTTTCACAACTGTAGAACCGTCTACGGCTATATCAACAGATATGGACGCTCAGAAAATCATTGGTATTGATACGACAGGAGTCACCCTTTCCGAAAGTGAGTTAACAACACGTACACCAATGGAGAGAACTGCAAACGCTAAGTTACCATGGAATACCATGACCTATCTAGCACCCACAAAAAACGGTGAAATGATAGGCTCTGTGCCCGTGCCAATAAAGAAAACACCCCAGATTACGCAGACACCCGAGTCTTATATACAATTGAGTCATCACACAAATCAACTCATGTACACAACACCGCCAAGAGCTCATTTCAATATGATGTTTGATATAACACAAGTAGCAACAACAGTCGAAACGCATCAAGAATTCGTCACCAGCCGGGCTCGCTCTAATACAGAACCAGATGATCTGAACAACCTACAGGTAGGAACTAAATCAACATCATTGCTTTCATCAGGGGATTATCAGAGCGAATCCACATCAGTTAGTAAAAATGATGTGATCATAAGTTGGAAGAAGACTTCCAATAGTGTGCTTTCTTCAATTACGTCTGCTACCGAAGAAGAAGGAACTACTACACTCAGTATGCCGCGTACCTTACCCACTGCCAAAAATGACAGACCGGACCGAACTACATTTGACTTCTATGGAGAATTACACAGGCTGCTGGAAATAGAACAAGGATATACGGTAACTAGAACTATTATTGGTATTAATAATAGGAAGGATTTAGAAGAATCACTTAACAATTATGCCTTGATTTTTGCGGTTAGCGTAACGGTAATGGTAGGAATTACATATTTCTGTTGTGCAAAATTCCGGAGAATCGTTTCAAGAAAATACTTTAGAAATGTTCTTCGGCGAAATAACCGAAAAATGTATATTACCGCGGTGGCATTGCATGAAAAACTAAAATAGATATTGTAATACGACTCCTAGTTTATTGTATAAATAGGAACAAGGGTTGCAAAGGTCTAATGTACGGTCTGAGTGTGTATTTTTAAGTCTAGGATAGATTAACCAATAACTTAATGTAATTTTGCTCCAAGTAATATAATTAGTTATTTTTTGCTTCACCTAAGCGCAAAGACTAAGAGTTACGAGTAAATTAGGAAAAAGCGAGACAAAAATGCTGTGTTCATGCCGTTTGAGTAATAAACACAAATGCGAATTGCAGTATAAGGGAGAAAAAGTGTGAATTGCGTAATGTGTAAAATTAAAAATTACATAACGAGCAGAGCTGCGAATTGCACAACAAACTGAAAAAGTTGCGGATTGGGTAATAGAGCCAAATATGGTATGTGTAATGCGTCAATGTGTAATTTTGTAATCAAATTGCGTAACTGTTGCGAAATAATTTTGCAAGAATCGGTGGGAATTGCAATGTTGTAATGGCGTATGGAAGCACAGGAAACTATTAACCCTAGCAGAGTGGTGAGAATTTAGCTTAATTGGTGGGTGGATCACGCCATTGCGAAAATCTTGCACAATAAGGCCACAAATGATGGTGGGAAAGGAAACGTTGCAGTGGTAGATGGACTCATAGGAAATAATTAACTGCAGCAAAATGGTGAAATTTGACTGCATTTGGTGGTTTAATCACGCCGTAGTACGAATGATGGCGACAAAAATTTGCTTGATGAATGTTCGGATGTGCGTCAGTCCCTACTTTCCGAAAATAACTTATCGCTCGTAAAGATGGAGGGGCGGATGCAGGCATGTCAACGACCTTCCGCTCATAACTGAATATAACTCGAAGCGTAAGAGCAGAAAATTCAGTTCACCCTACACAGGGCTGAACAACATGCAGAGTCTAGAAAGCAGGTTTGAAAAGAAGTTGACTAAAATTGACTACAAGCTAGTCAAATATTATGGACAATAGCATTACGCCATTTAATGATGGTCGTTTTTAATTCGGTTTAGCAAATTAATTATCTCTTGGTAAGTCATCTAAGATATTAAAACCCTCGGTAATACTGGATGTTATCAGTTGTAGGATCCTATGCCACATAGCTATAGGCAGGGGCTGTCTCCAGTATTGGGATGATTNGGGTCGGGACTTAATATTTTTCAAGCTGTCCCACTTACACGCATGTTTTATACATTTATATGATAATGTGNCTTGACCTCTTGGTTGTATTTCTATATGTGGGACTTTTCAAATCGCCTCTAATATCGGGATGCACACACATCGCTGATCACTGACTATGTTGCTACGTCTTGTTGTGTTTGCGAACCTATGTGGTGNGGTCGCTTTTAGTTACCCCCGAAAGNACATTGCCGTTGTTTTAGTTTGTTTTAATATAAGACTTGCGCTAACGTGTCAACGTTNNATACACCGAACCGCGGAACAAGAAGAACGCGCGCCAACGACAGAGAACGCTATAATAGCATGTTCAAGTTCATTGTTCACTCACTGATATGGCCTACGAATTTTAATCATTCTTCGAGCAGGATTGTTAAAGGTTCATCGACTTCCCAATCGCATTGATGTGGGGTGTTCTGACTCTTCAATGTGCGATACGGTATACGTCATGACTACCCGATTACATTTGGCCGTATACGGTACGCAACCCGTCACCGCAAAACCTACTGTATTCGCGGCGAGTTCTGTCTATGACCTGGCTATGCCTTGACGACCATATGTATTGGGCAATTGGGTTACGGCTAAAGAATTGTCCAGGATAGTTGCTGGCTTACTGAGAGGTCAAGTATATTCATTATGGCAATAAAATTACGATGTACTACCGCATCAAACTAGACGCTTGGTAGCGGACGGACGCCATAGAAATTTACATTCCACTTTTTTANTACCGATGAATTGGTCGGATTGACCAGACACTGGCTTCTCAAAGTCANCTTGCCCCGAATAATTGAGTGGTGATCAATATTGTTTTGTTTAAAAGAAAATGTATTGGCTATAGTCGGGTAGTGGCATGTTGTTGCGACGACAAGGGGTCTGATTCTACCTGTTTGATTGAGTGCGGGTATAAAATCATAATTTATTTTCCACTNAGAAGATATGGCGCGGAGTCACGTTTTGCTGACTGTTGGTATTACGTGTGCATGTGCAATTTTAACGAGTCAGACTCGGGTCAACCTTTTCGTGGCTCGGCTTGACTTGACTTGACTTGACTCGAGTCACCTTTGGGAATAGTTTGGCTGACTTGACTCGTGTTGAAATGTGNAATGGCTCGAGATGACTCGTGACTCGAGGGAAGAGACTTGATCTCAACGCTGGCTGTATCCGACCCCTCACGATAAATCACCTGGCCCAATGATTTAATGATAAAAGATTATGACCGCCATCTTATCATACAAAGGACGTCATAGAACAAAAGAGGTTGAAATAGGCAAGGAAGAATATCTAGGCGGAATATAATATATTGGTAATTACTAATCGAGAGGAATGAAAAATAATTCTCTAACCGAATCGCCATCATTGTTATGCTAGAATAACCAGAAGCATTGAATCAATAAAATGAAGGGATGAATATATTCCCTGTTCGCGTATTAAATCAAGTAGCTATACTTGCATGGAGTAATGAACTGTAAAATAAAACGGCAACTTTGCTTGAACTATCAACATCTCAGGCTCATAATTTTACAAATAGGTATCTAGTCCTAATCTTCTAACATTTTTAGTGTCACATCTAAACAAATAGAATTTGCTACTTTGGGTAAAACAACTGGATAAATGANAAATAANAACTTATTCAAATTAAATCGGAGCCTATGAGAAACCTTGANAGNACAAATAAACTGATGTTCACTTTCNTAAAAAAAGGGGAGAGAGAAAATCAACTTAACTAAAATAACTATGATANAAATCACTCACTGTCAGCCCTACCATACTGTCACCCCTACTATACAAAATAAGTCACTAACTAAATAACTGGTCCATAAAAGAAAAATGAGCCTTGTTCGAAGGCTATGCGGTAGAAATTAATGACAAAAACAATACAAGGAGCACATCACCATAGAGAATACGCCCTTAAATCTATCCTTGCCAAGTGACCAATAAGGCAAACAAGATTACATTGATTTTAGTATTATATATACGTANGTGATCAATAATTTTGAACATCAAAATTATGAAATAACAAGCTAATATCACGAATTTTGGAAGCCTATATGGAATATGGTCTGACTCTTGCTTCACCTGACCTATTACCAGGAGTAGACGATCCTTCGTAAAGCAGGCTGCACCAATTATGGCGTTCATGTTGCGTTACTGAAGTATAAATGCTTGTGTTTTATGGTTGGGAGGATTAAGATGGCATCGGATAGTGTAAAACACTGATATAAGCGTAAAATATACTCGAAATGACTCATGACTCGAATATTACAGTATTGGGATCAAGACATAACCAATAGGTGTTTTTAATTAAAAGGTTTATATGGGTTTCAAATATGGAAGGTGTTTCTAACCTGACTGACTACTTCACTTCAATTGCTGTATTCACTAAATTATGACATTTATTTACGTCAAGCAGGGAATACCGCTTCAGAAAATCTGATCTATCGCATAAATGGCAAGCTTGAAATATGTCTTCCAATTGTAGGTACTTTATAACATCTAACCAGATCAGTGAATTATGATAGGGACTAAAATAAAAAAAAAAAATTTTGTCCTATTGCGATTATTCGGAATACAGTATTACATTTGAGACAACATCGTATATATACCTACCTCGGTGATAGCTGACCGTAGGCTGAGGGTAATCTGGAACGGGTACATCCATCCATATATATATATATCCCATTAAAACGGTACGCCCTTTGCAAATTCTGGTATATCCCAAGAATTACGTAATCCCGTTTGAGAAACATTAACTTACAAGTTATACGAATAACTCGCCTCGTCGGTCCAAACTAAATAATTGTGGCAAATTAATTCAACAACAAGCGTTTGCCACAACGAGGACGAGTAGCACAGATAGTTTCCTGTACTGTCAAACTCATATTACGCTGCGAACCGGGTGATAGTTGAATAATAACAATTCTACTCGATACGCAAAGTGATTGATCTACTACAATGTTTTAAGCCACTATGACTATAATATTGGAACCATTCTCAAAGCTTCCTTAGGTGAAGCATTACTAATGGGGGTATGGTATCTTGATTTGTGCGACAGGAGCCACTCCAACCAATTGGCCCTTCTAGAGTTTCTGACATAATGGAACAATATTGTATGTTACATTATATATGTATTATATAATATATGCGCATTCGTATATGAAACAAAATCAAGTATATCTCAAGTCATAGAGCGTTCCCATTAGTACAATAAGGAACTGTATACTGAACATTGCCTTGTCTTTTCAGTAAATAGGGCTCGTGCAAACACTGGGGTGTGCGCTCGGCGAATTGATACGGGAGTGTAAAAAAATCGCAATAATGAGACTAACTCTGATTTAATATTACGGTTTCTAATTTTAAAAAAANAATCTATCCGCACATGCTCGACAATACTATTCGATACTAGTAAAAATGATTTCGACGCTGCACTGACAAATGCTATAGAAGTGAGGGGGATATTCCTATAATCTGGCTGCGAAATGCCGCGTACAACGAATTAATTTTGGTATCGGAATTAGACCACTGGCGTTTCGCTCTAATCTAGTGAAATTGGATGACTTGACAATTCTGACATCAGATTTGCACTGCACCACGCGCGAGTTTATCTTGGCATATGAGCTGTAAGAAGTATCTAGAACCTCATATCGTAGGCCTCTGTGCACATTCTATTGTCATTAATTTACCTCACTGATGACGAAGAATCAATTTTAAAAGGTATAGGCGATACGGGATTAAGAATTAGATAGTCTTAACAAAACAGATATCAATTTTGGTATGAAAGCTATTTTAATCCTGGCTGCTTGCGTTACTGTAGTTACTATGATTACTGCATNGCGCTTTATTAATGAAGGGTAAGAAGCAGTATTGGGATGACTCGAGTAGCTTGGGAAGAATGCATTGACTCGTGTCTCGAAGCAAAATTTACGAGTCAATATCAGGTCANAAAATAAAACGGTGTTAAATAAATCGCTGTAGCTTGAGTATACTCGAATTGTTTTATCAGATTAAAAATAAATTGACCACAAATGAAACGATCACGGCTTATGCTGTAGTGGTAGTTATAGAGGATTATTCTAAATAACAACATCTTTCTGTTTCATTAGACAGCTCAATTCTTACGTTGTACAGCGAGTATCCTTCTATGTTTTGGTCGATAATGTCTGACTGTAGCATTTATCTTTACAATTACTCACGTATTTTACTTGCGCATGACTGATACAACATCTTTTTGCACGTATGGTTAACTACATATTTGTTATTTAATTCAATGTAGGTCCTAAAATTCAATTTGACTCGAATTGTGGCTTGACTCATAGCTTGACTTGGCTTGACTCGATTCAGGGTCAGCTATGACTCGAGATTATTTGTGACTTGAAGGAATTGATCCCAACACTGGTACGAAGTACTGTTAAGAATTCTGTGCTAAAGCGGCATGTCCCTCAAAATATAATTATATTTTGGAACACCAAACGGAACCTTTGGCCTATCACCGATGAGGAAATAAGCAGGCGAAATATCACAAACAAAGGATACGGTACCACATTGGAATGACATTATACCATGTTGCTCGCTCGTCAGTGTTTCAACCTATACCGAATCATAAACCTATCTTTGTGATACCTGGTCTTCGGCTCATTGTATTACCGATCTGGTACATCTCTGTAAATCCTATTCGAAGGTTACACTATTGCAAGTTACGATACATCCTATAGTGCGCGGTAACCTTGGTTGAAGAGCTTGGTCTATAATTCCAAAACTAAACTGTGCTTTTACGGATAGCTTGCCTTGTCTTGTCTCAAATTAAAAACTGAAGAGCAATAATAAGATGCCAAGCATGTATGACAGCAGGGCCGAGTTGTATAAATGACTTCCTGAAGCCACGAACTCGCACTGCATTGAGAGGCGAATGTAATTGATCAATAACAATTGTGTACGTTGTGGCTATATTGGCTATGAAATGGTATATCCACTTTAAATATTGAAAGCCATGTTGAACCTCGGCGCTGACAAATTATACCGTTTTCAAACGTTTCTTAAGTGCTGAAATACTATTAAAAAAATAAGCGTGTTTGCTCATATTTTCATAGTGGAGAAGCCCATTTTAAAACTAATATCGGCAGACCCTATAATATTAACGCAAAATGAATCCGAATGACACTACATGATCAGAATTCACCAGAAATAGCTTTGAGGGTATAGTCAGCTGTGTGACGGGAGCTGTCTCCATCAATTGGTCTCTCTGAAATACTAGGAATGATGGAACGATTGCTGGAGGCAGTTCCAGTTATACGTATTCATTGGAATAGACAATAATAACTTACATAAAATTGTGCACTAGGCATTTTTTTTTTGATTAAATTACTAAGCTGAAATAGGACGTGAAAGGTATTGTCTCATATCGCGTTTTAACTATCGTATATTTACTTAAATGTAAGTACAATTGAGAGCAAAATGCAGGATTTGTGCCCGTAACAGAAGCAATCAAATTGGTCAAATATCCTTATAACGGAAGTAAAATTGGCCAGATTTAAATCTACTTAATTAAATAAATAAATTACAAAAGGTTTCTGAGTGAGAGCTTGAGTAAGGGTGGATGTGTTTGCCGCGATGGCCATTAGCAAGTGTGCGGAACAGGTATTTTGTTAAAAATGGCTATTATTGCATATCTACATCTACCAAGGTACGTTTTAAGTTTTATTGAAGACGACGTATGAGTTATAGATACTTCAGCAGCCTAAACGTTGGCCGTTAATATTAGATAATGGTGAAAAGTTTTTTATTATCAGAAATGAAGGACATGANACTGCCAGAATGGTTCTTCGGTTGCTGCGGATAGTAAGACCTACATTTTTGAGTTGTATGTTGCATAAATAGTTACTCGAAACAGAATGGGTTTGTGAAAAAGAAGAATAGTTCATTAATAAGGTATTAGCATTAATGATACGGACTATTTAAAAAATAAATAAAAAAAAAAAAACAGTGCCGTTCTATAGCAGCAGAAGATAGTGTGTTATGTAGCAGTGCGCGTCGGTTATTGTGTTTTCTTGAAGGGATAGTGTGCATGGACCAAGATTGACCTGCCATGGTCAAAGTCTAGATGTGACCTTGTGGCAAATTGAATGGCTGTAAGGTGCATTGCAATTTGATCATAGATCATCAGATCAAAACCCGTTGGAAGGTGGCAATTTAAAATTTGGTCACATCATATTGGAAAAATATGAAACAAGTTGTCATATTTGATAACATAATTATGCNAATANGGACATNGTTTTGTGGATCAAAGTACTTGAAAGCGCGAAAATTGATCCATGGGGCATCGGCGCCATTGCACTGCTGGGTTAAACCGAGCAAATATGAATTTGATTAAAATAGCGCAAATCTGAACTGTTGGCCATTTGACCACTTGCATTATGTTGTATTTAGCTTCAGGTATCAACTTTGGAAATAAATAACTGTCTGAAATAACGTCCGAGTGGAGTAGAACCTTATTAATAATTATAGGTTAATGTCCAATCTGCAGTCCTTTGGTATAGTGCACGTATTGATACCGTTGATTATGGACCGAAAGCCATAACGTATTTCAGATGTGTGAGAGTCGCAGTTTACGGATTAAAATATTCAGACAGCTGAATATTCATTTATCAGTTAATTAAACTCAAAAATAGGAAATAAACAATTTACTAGGTATGTCTGTTTTTGACTTTTATTGCCTAAAAAGTTCAACGAATACACATAGAATCTCAAGTGAAGGGGTGCGCCTCGGTTTAGGGACAAAATTGTACGCATAGGTACAACAAAAGGACATGATCAATTATGGAGTGATTTTCGCCGCCAACACAGGCAGTTTACCATTAATTTGTAGATTATGTAACGACAATTGGTAGCTGAAAATGTCGATTTTAACTTATTGACTTTGCACCAGTATATCTATCAAAATAATGTTTGAAAGATATTTTATAATCAACTGCCAGCTCTCATAATTGAATAATGTACGCCAAAAGTTTTATAAACCCAAAGAGGTCGTTCACTTTGTTCATTTGAGCTGTGCGGAAAAACATAGTAGTGACTGCATGATCAATCGGCAAAGTTGCACTTATCATGAAATTAAGGATAAAACAGCTAATTTGCAGAAATCACATTTATGGAATGCGTCAGCCATATCTGACTTCTCGAATTTATTGGTGGCGACGGGCACAATTTGGGCGAGAGTTGTAGTGAGATAAATATATGAACATTAACAATAATTTTACTTAAGGAATGTTACTATCTCACGAAAAGTCTTTATAGGCGGTAGCTGAACCACTGGAACACGTACTAAATTTAACCATCCACGGTAACAAGTACAAAATAGAGCAAATCATTAGTACGCGGAACGGGTCATGAATAATTTGCAGTAGGCAACAGCGATATTGCAAACTGGAAAATTGACGTTTCGAAAAGATATCATTTCTAATTATAAATAAATAAAGTTACTATCTTTGCACCTGTTGTCAGTGTCTATCAAGTACTTATAAATGTCGGCCCTGAACCTATAAATGCCCTGATCAGCTAATTGAAACTGATAATAACTTGAGGCGCTAGGAACCCATTGATTTGAGTTATTCTAGATGTTTGTCGCCTACTATGGTCATTTACCCCAGGCTGTTATTGGTCTTATTTTTCCGAAACTATCGACTTATAGCTTGACCTACCGCTCGGAATCTGTGAGACACTGCTAACACGGAATAACTGACAATGAGGTGTTTTTAGTTGTCCAATATTCATAACAAACGAGAAAGTGTGCATTTAGTCAGTAATTCCTCAATTTGCGCGCAGAACAAAATGGATACCACCCCGAAAGTTCGCCCTAATTAATTGAAATTGTCACGTGAACACTAATCAAGTAGGCACATCCGAGTCTGTTTGAGGTACTGGTTTAAAATCATACACTGACAGTTCACGATGGTTGGGTATTAGGCCGTGTCTATAATGGAAGTTTGTGACTTGGTGCTTTGATGAGACAGGAGGGATAAGGTTCAATGAAAACTCTTTACTATATGTAAAAGATTGAAAAAAATATGCTCCACGTAAGTCCTGGTCAGTCAGTTGGATATATAATGATCTATTACTACCTTAATGATACATTATTTCTACGGGCTGATCAATAGAAATAACAATATCCATGGGTTAATATTTGATCCGCAAAATAATTAAGTTTAATAGTGGATGTATAGCCACAAAGTAGATTGTAGCAAAGTAAATCCTCGCTCAAATTGAGGTATGAACGATTGAAAATGGAACTTGATTAATTGTACTGCGCGGCGCGGTGTGGGGGCATCGGCTCCTGCACAAATAGGTGTAATGTTGTCGAATCAGGTATATGAACTATACGATGGTGTTCAGATTGTAATTGCTA
>ATSW01006977.1:0-22464 GCA_000444245.1 Botryllus schlosseri
GGTATCGTCATCGTCACCACATTAAAAAAAGCGCACAAGATTGCAAAGGTTACAAGAAAAAATTAACAGAAGGCTAGTTATTCACAGGTCAAAATGCCCAGGCTGAACCGTTGAGTTGAGCTGATTAAACACCGGAACGCAAATATCTGCTGTTACATCGCTATATCATTTCTTCATCAATAGGTACCAGCATTACAGAGCCATTAGATCTACTTCTATGAATATAATGTGACGTTTTGTAATATGTAAAATGCGCTGTATCAGTGCGGTGGTTCCATAAACTTTTTTGGGGTGACTCAGAATCGTATCAATGGAAACCCGATTGTTTATTTTCATAAGGGCACATCCTTACTGCTCACAACGCAATGCACAGGGCCGATACCATTTTAAAATCTGAATTATTTTAATAGAAATGTGCTGCATACTACAAGCTCCTTTTCGTTTACTTATCATTGCTTTGCGGAGCAGATCCTGCCTGCAAACCGTAGATTTTACATTGCTGATATGGAGTATTCATGCATATTGTAATTTCCGCATCATTTCTTTATATGTCATGTGACGTGGCGATGGTCGGTAATCGTGGTATTTACATGTGCATTCATTTCTTAATTTGCAATTTCTCAGAGCCACTTTACATCAGCGTATCAGACTTTTTCCTGAATCGTTATTTTGCGCTTGCAGCTGCACACGATTTTGTTCTTAATTTGGCTTGCTTCGTCGTCCCCTACTTTTGTTTCAATGTTGGCATGTCGGGTATAATGTTGCATGGATACAGATGATGAGTTCTTGAGTGCGCGTCCACAAGAGATCAAGATCTTTTTAGAGAGGGACGATTTCATGGCGGATACGGAAGAGGACATTTATTTTGCTCTGGCGAGGTGGTACAACAGGGATCCGGATTCGAGGTAAGATTAATGAAAAGGTTTTTCTGGTATCTTGTAACTGAAAGATCTTCCTCGCCCTATCGGTCTGCGAGGCTATGTTATTCACCCTTTCTGTAGAATTTCCAAAGTTCCAATGCCCTTTGTCATCGCTACACACGGCGCCTAAGCTCAGCCACTATAAGAAGATTTGGGTCNAGTATACTANATGCCTGGAANAAAGCCGTGGTNAGTAGGGAACACGGGATTTGAGATGTGNTGTGATGCAGTATGTATTGATTTATGTTTCACGTNGGCTGGAATTTGGCCGGGCCTNAAGTGTGTTTGCAGTATATACGGAACAGATAAATTTAAANCCCGGAATAGGAGAGAAGGTGCGTTGNTAATAAGCTGTCAAAAGAAGTTTATATGGGGCGGCTTTGAGTTTTGACCAATCATGAAGGAGATAATCACATANCTCTCCTCACAAGGGGCGATAATCATCTGCATGGAATAACTGCGCATATCCTGCAAATTTATTTACACATANATTTGGNNAGAGGAANTNACAACATTTTGAAGTTGGTGGACTCGNGAGCTCTTCAGAATGTACGGAATTGTATATTGTTCATGAGAGAGCACGGACTATTGGTAGAGAGGATGAGGTGCCGGAAATGCNCGCGTGCAATGAAAGAGGATGCGTTACACGCCCAGATATCACATGAGGCTAATATTAGCAGTCGATCAACTGTACAATGGTGCAATCGCCTGCGGAAAGTCTGTGCCGCGGAGGTGCAAAGAGATGCTGGACCCTGGCGCGGGAGAGTTGCCCGGAGGCGAGCGAGGNCAGAAATGAAACGAGTATGACNNAGGAATACGTAGATTTCGATGGGCTGTATCAGGACGGAAATTTTGCCCGCAAGGTTGATATGCGTGAACGAGAGCTGNCTGGTGGAAAAATAACNTTTCCAACACTGCTGTATGATAGTCCCCAATGCCCGAAGAAGAGACTNAAGGGATATTGTCGCAATCCCGTAGGTGACTTTAATACAGCGTTAGCCTTCAAGGGAGTAATTTATGATCTGATCGAAAATACGCCTGTCTTCGCTGATTACAGATATGGTCTAATGAATGCGATATTGCCGACAGGTGAATCGGGTCGGAGTAAAATATTTCCCAATGGTACAGCGGTATGCTTANACCTATTTCATCACAAATGGATTTATTTGGCTACGATATGTGATG
The DNA here is from genome assembly GCA_000444245.1 of Botryllus schlosseri. Taxonomy (NCBI): domain Eukaryota; kingdom Metazoa; phylum Chordata; class Ascidiacea; order Stolidobranchia; family Styelidae; genus Botryllus; species Botryllus schlosseri. Next base: position 2,106 of record ATSW01006977.1, read on the forward strand.
ACATGTTGATTTTTAGACCATATGAACGGGTGGAGAATAACAGTTCAAGGTCAACGAGNAATAGTGCATTGACAAATACTTCAACGGGTGCGGGTTTATCTTCTATTTTTTTAAGAAATCTGAAAGACTCCGCCNCCGCCTTGATAATCAGTGGCCTCTCTACAGTACAAGAATCAAGAAATATTCAGGATACTGAACCTAACGCTTCAACTGAAGGCAATACTGGAACACCCCTAGCAATAAATCGGGGTTCACTTNCCGATCNTGAATCAACAACCNATCNAGAAATTGTTCCCTTGGACCTANCGGAAGTTAAGGCCAGACTGCCAGCAGTTCCTATTGAANTATCTTCANTNAATCAAGTGACGATTGACNNTCGGNCNANCGTCGGNGNCGTAAGTACTCCTGAGCCCAGAACTACGATTGATTTTGTTACAACGACAAGAAGTCGGCCGACAACCGTTTCTGGTAGCACCNCAGATGAACCAATTGCAGGTATTGCTACCAGCACAGTGTCACCGCTAATTTCAATATGGAAAGAATTAACNACTNTGCCGGCTTCGCCAGTTACTCAACAAACACAATCGACTGNTAGCGCNGAAACGGATCCGTCAGTATACGATGGATTAACTCGGTCAGTTTTATTCACAGCATTTACGCNTGGCATNCATGCGACCGAAAACAAAATGGCCACGCCTGACCCAGTAAGTAAAAANCAGATTATGGAGGCCTTGAGCGTCAGATCTGAACANGCTGCCGCCAAAGAATCNCAGGTAGGATTAATTTATAATACGAAGGTACAATTGGGGCCTGCAACGACGATCATGCCGCCGACCCTTCNAACACAAGGAAATCAGGCCGTCACGGCATCNTCCATGGCGTCTCGCTTACTCACTCAAGCGACAGAACCGGTTGTAAGTATNACAAGGGTAACGATGGGCGAAGTGTATTCCCAAAATACACAAAAAGCCACGCTCACAGTCTCAATAAACAGAACTTCCGCCATGAATTCAACGGCACAAGAACAAACCACGTTCGCGCCAAAAAAAGGTGACATTACTGCCGAAAGTAGAAATCNCGAGCTAGTATCAGCTGTAAACAGGCAGACCGGGAATGTGACTGATTNTGCTNACAATTGGAATTCCAATCGGCCCACGTTACAAGTAAAAAGTAGCACACTAACTAGTANAAGTACTACNNTAGAACGGTACACTACGAGACGTATCTATACCCGCGTTGGGGCGAGGGATTTAAGTTATAAACCAAATCGGCAAATTGTAACAGGACAACCACGGACTAGGCACAACCCACTAACAGCCACTTCTACCATGGTACGAAATAATCGCGGACCTATAACTAAATCACAAAGTCATACGAGTCATCAAATCACTATAACTAGATTAATCAATTACAAAGTAACGCGGACGATACAGAAAGTCACCGACACCCGACCTCAGGTANGGCTAAACATACCATCANNAATACCANCNNAAGNCGACCTAACAAGTNCGNACGATGTGNANAGCCGNGCGGGATCATCAGCNAATTACNATGGANANGCCAANCTCANGGNCAGGCCAGAATGAAAACAATTATACCCATCTGCTGCACGCACTCTGGATAATGGAAAGCGCTTATTCGGTGAGAGAAATTAATTTATCTGATTTAGATACCCGAACCAGACACCTCCTAATGGCTATTATGATAAATATTATACTAATACTGGTAATAATANTTCTCTGTACGCATTATTACCGCAAACACAAATTTACAAGATATTCTAGGTCAATTGTACGACGAAATGATAACAGGANGTTGGCGACAGTGATTTCATTTCGTGTAAGGTCAGATTCGGAGATGAAAGAGGATTGATTTCGACTGAATGCGTAGGCAGTAATAATAAGGCTCGCGGCCCCAGTCTGCCGGGATTCCCCACAAACTGCTTCCNACGTTAAATNANANTGTCTGTANATTATTCTACGANTNTGAGNACGTACAGGGCAGCGCTGCGTGAGTNGAACTTAGGCGTATGTTTGTCAAAACGNGAAGAATTGCATTATCGACNTTTGCGATTNGGTAAACCCTAGNGTCACCTGTGGTAAAATCATGATTGTTGTTGGCCACAATGGTCGGTCATTCGCACCCGGCTGATNTTTCTTGTTTTTGATTCCGTGACCGCCGATTGTAGCNCGGTACNCCACTAGGCTTCTTTTTAAAAGACATCGNTTANGCGGNNCACATGGCGACAAGNANCTTAGAGAAACCTCCAACGCANAGGCAGGGGNTCTGGAGTCGACCCCGGTCGGACTCGAGCCCTCAACCCGTTGGTGTTGCCGCTGTGGATCATACCNCTACGTAATCACGTCACGCAATCANNAACGTAGNAACTATGACATTGTTTGTAATTGTNAACGACATTTCTGCAGCAGTTCATTTCGCGCCGTAGATCAGNAAGTCGATGTGTATATATATGTNGNAACTGCGTTGTCATTTATGGGCATCGCCGTGTCGGCTATTTNCCTAGATCAGTTAACGNATNGTGCAATCCANGANTTCGAACTGAGTATATTGAATTCGCGANGTGATANATAGGTCGCCAGANCGANANTAANCTAAATNGGAANTTTTGAAAGGGACTGTCCGNGCTTCTAAACCTGAAAACGGCAATGTTTTTGCCTCTCNTAGACATGTTTGTACGCTNCCANGAGGAATTNNNCTAATCGTNTTAAAAAAGTTACNAACAGCTTGCTGCAGTATTGAACAATTCAGTGAAAATAGACATACTTGGCAAGGAGTCATAACTTATACCCAGAAGAGCCANATATGGCTCGCAAACCATAGTTTTTCCACCACTGTTATAGACTATAGTGGAGGGATATTGGGGTCGCCCTGGCGTACCAGACAAATTTTGTTTGAATATGATGCGTATCATTTTCCCTGCCGATTGTATATGTGCGGAGGGCTCAGATGCTGGAAGAGGTTACTATGTTGGACTCAAATAGGAAATATGGCATTGAATCGCGCGCAGGATGAGGGGAGTTTGTAGGATAATAAAAANAAATAAAAAAAACTCTTAAGAAGATGGGNATAATGAAATACTTATATGAGATGGGGCAGAGTTCTCAAGCACGCGGCCCGCGACGCCATTTTGTTCGACACGCGACGGCATTNTGGATTTCGAAGTAATCGAATAAATTAGCCGTCGCCCACGCTTCACAGCTGTAACACAAGTGGATTCTTGGCCGATTATAAATTAGTATTGCTGTGGCCCAGTAATCATTATACTCAATATGTTATTGGTCTGTTCAAATAGTCGAAGCTATCAATCTTTGCAAAATTTTAAAATTCGCCATATAATCGCGTCACGTCAAGATTCCTCTATCTGCGAAATTATAGGTAGCGGCTTTTACGATGTCCTAATGCATTTGTACTATGGCGTGGTGCCTACAATTATTTTTGACAAACCATGCCAAGTGCAACAATCCAGACATCTAAAAATCTTATTTTGTCGTGCCGGGTGTGAGTTCACAATAATATGAAAAAAACGTGCACTGTGGCACCGCGAGGATCGTTAAATTCCTAGTAAAACTGCACAGATTGATAATTGATGGTTTTATTGATCGCGATCGAGCGAACTGGGATTCTCTAGGTACTATTGGGTCGTTGCGAACAGGCTCACAGAAAATGCCATAAACCCCGGATGTCCTAATATGAAACATCAGTAACCGTGGTGGGCCGCAGCATATCCTCGGATTTTGTTCCGGGAATAGGTTAATCTGGGTTCAACGCGTTGACAGCCCCAAGGATCAGCAGACACTAAAATTTTTTACACGCCTTCGCACATTGCGAAAAACAAGTGGTACGTTTTCTTTGGTAACATTTATCAAAATTAAAAACCTTTTTCCGCTCCTTGCGTAGCAGGCTATCATTTCTTGCTGTTCGTGATGTTAACGAGAATCATCGTTCGGTGTGCGGCTTTGCGTTTGTGCTCGCAGAAACATCTATAACGGTAAAACCAAGGGGCCAATTAGTCAAGTCATTCTCTGGCGGAGGCGTTCGGCATAGAGATGGGCAGATCAATTGCATTGGGCCTCGGTCCATGAAAATTGACCGTCATAAAATGTTGGGCAGAAAAGGTTGCATGATTTTTGGGTCATAATAATAACCATTTGCGGCGGTAAAATAAAAGACGGTTGGCTTTATCTGGTGTCGCATACTCTAGAAATCGGACTAAAATTGCAAGTATTTGTTAAAATTCTAGCCCCGAAATCACGCAAGCCAAAATTGTGTGTCGATGATCTTTTGTTTCCTGTTAAATTTTTTGCTACTAGATATCGCTATGGATGGTTTGTGGACGTTTCGCTTGCAGTATCGATTGCGACGCTCGTCGTGCTGCAAGACAGTGTTGGCCAATTCCCAGTTGTGGATTGGATTGAGGGTAGCCTTGTATTTGTCGCTTGCTACCAGCGGAACGCACTGAATAATTGATGAATATACCCTTCACAGTAATGGTCGAAATTTTCTTTATATCAGCCCTACACGTATATAGCCTACTCACGCTGATTACGGAGTATATGTTTCCCAAAATTCCTGGAGGCTTTTAATCTAGACTTTCCAGCCTATAAGATAGTTTCTGGTATAATTGATAGCTAAATGCAGTACGTTTACATGAATGAGGAAGTGACTGTGACTTGTGCACAATTCGGGTGGCACCATACCATGGTATTCTGCGCTTAAAAAACCTTTTAGTGTGTGAGTTGGTATACATGCATTAAACGACTCACCGGTGCCCAATAACACGAGTCCTTGGTGCATGAGATAGTTTTCTGGGGAGAGATTCCATCGATAGAATGAGCTTTAAATTTCCAGACGCTTGTAGAGCCCTGTCGCAGCGGCACCTGAAAAGGATCCACAGACTGATTTGACCCGCTGCGCTAAGCAAGTTTAAGCTAAATCCACAAAAAATAACTAGATGTTGAGCTACACCTAATGACATCTATTCAATATGAATATGGCAACTTCACTCTATTCCAGGGATCTCAGGAACGTGGCCCGCAAGCATATATTTTGGTGGTCCGCATGGGCATTTTGAAGTGTTCGACAATATTTGGCAGCGGCGAGCCCATCCCTACCTTTTCAAATTGAAATTCTTTCGAAATATATGGTCCTATCTAATATTATGGCACCTTAAATGTGGGACACAATGACGAGAATCCCAGTAGGCCTACACCATCGTGGGTGAGCAGGTTTTATTTTAACGATGAAGTGTGCGGTTGGAATGAGGATTTTGGACAATTATCGGGATCTTACGTTAGGTCAGAATTCTTCAACCTTTTATCTTCATCTCAGCACACCCTTTGGTTGGAACCTTATTCAAGACTCGAACACCCCTGACCACATAAGTAACCACCATGGTTCCAAAGTCTGTCCAGTTCGGTCGGGTTACTGCATTGGCAACATTTTGATCATATATATACCCACATAACATATGGCTGAGTCCCAGCGGAGAACCCTCAGTCCTCGTACCATCTGGAGCCAAAATGACATGGTTACTTGCCATATGGTAAATTGCACTCGGATAACCCGGGCGGTGTGCGATAAAAAGTGTTGAGAAGCAAAAAGTTCTCACGGGCCTTGTTNTGCAGTAAAATCACAGGGGTATAATCATCCACACAATATTGGGATAAGAGCTATTGGAGTCTATGTCCAGCCTCAACTACACAACTTAAAGCCGAGTATTGGGGTTTTACATTTTACTGTCCAATGGGCGTGTTCTCANGAGTCAGGGGGACACNAAGTCAATGTTGGTGCGTGGGCAGGTTATACGATAGTTAACCTCCTATTTCCCTATNCACTGTCGAATGGTGTGGCGGTTTAAAATGAAAANCCATTCATGCTCGGCGATGTCTGCAGTTTTTCTGAACCTCTCCCTCTTGGGTTCCGGTGCTCGTTACCTTTATAATGCGACTANTTTCTATTAAATCCTCAATTTCGACAGTATGATCGGCAAATAACCGAAANATTGGAATTGTCCCTGGTGTGTGAATGATCCGTGCTTTTNATTCTGGGCCNGGGTTTTANTTNTTTCAGNATCAGTATTTGTANTTTTGTTGGCATGACCNGTACTACTATNNGGNTGATAATCNGGAATGGTCAGTAGCGGAGTACTTCTAATTTTCCGGAGTACTCAAGTAGTTCCTCTACTTCTAGTANTTACTCAGGTGGGTCTGAATTTCGCTACTACTTTACATTTCGCTATTTTTGGCTTGTCAGGTAGAAGTAGTTCAAGCTCCCNATCAGGAGGATAGCCCGGAAAATTTCGGGGCTGTTCTCACAAAGCATCTCATAAAGTTGAGGAAAGCCGAGAATTTTCGTCGCGCTTCACGCGCAGTGAATACGGAGTTGCCAATATGATTTTACCGGTTAATATTTAGATTGTTTATAGAAGTACTTCTACTCGTACTTAAGTGGATGTGTTCGTCTCTAGTTCTATTTCTGATTGATTGACTTTCTTGACTAAGTTGATCGCCTCTTATAGTAATCTATATAGTAAGACGTACAGTAGGCTAATTGTAAGGACTAATCCACTCGATTACGGATTCGGAAATATACCACTACTCAAATTGACAACCATCCTTACAATGAAAAAAGGTTACGATGACAACCAGAAGGTTTAAACTGAACTATATGGAAAGAGTGAATTCTTGTGACTCCAAGGCTGCTCAAACTTCGCCAAATACATTGCCGTTATTTTGAGTCTTAATTACGCGTGCCAAGTACGTGGACAGCATAATCTTGGCATATTAATGAACATGCTCCAAGGTGAGCTGGTTTCCTGTTTAATTAATAGTCTTTGATTTAGTCATGCAAAAATTCAGCCATGTCTGAGCCATCATTGCGGTATTGGTGGACAGATGTCGTGGTCCGAACAGATGTTATTTTTTCCCATACTCTACTCCTAAGGGACCAGGATCATTGACATCTGTTAGGTGAGGTAATTAGTTACCGCAGCAGAATGGGGGATGTGCATTAAAAGCTTGTTACAGTTGAAATGTAACATTTTCTAATATCGTGAATCTGGTATAGGTCCGTCCCGAAGCGTAAACTTGCTTAGTCTTCAGACCATATATGATGCGAGCATGGCACACCCTCTAAAAGTCTTCGTACACATTAGGGTATACGGAACATCCAGTTGGGAGCCCGCGCTTATACAATTGATCCCCTGTGGCATATGGCAGTGGTTCTCAACCGCCGGTACGCGACGACATTCCTGCCGGCCCGCCAGTTCACTGGTCCGCCAGACGATTACCTCCGGCCTAGCGTGGAAATTTTAAGCCAATATACATCCTAAAGCGGCTCCACTCCTGTATAGGAGAAAAGTCGGCAAATCGATCCACCGCCAAAACGAAACCGTCATATGCAGTTTATAAGAAGATCATAATAATTGCACAAAGGTATGTAATTCCAATATCTGCGGCCGCTCCGCAGTATCACTCCCGTTTCGTAAGATAGGCCTACCCGAACAGTATAAGAACGCAGATTTCAAGGTGACATGTTGGATCTCTGGGATGAGATACTTCTCGCTTAATGACGTGTTTAGCTGGGCTCGATATCGCTCTAATATTCGCTGAAAAAGCGTTGTCTTTGTTATGTATCGTGTGCAACTCATAGTATAATAGAAAAGGGAGTTTATGATCATCATGATGGTTATTATAATTGTTATGACTATCATTGCAATCATGAGTGGTGCTTATCGCAATTTATGGCCTTGTGCACCACGGTAATCGGGAAATTCAAATCAAGCAGTAACTAAAGCAACTTATAACAACTTATTGCGCACTCAGCGACGGCGGTCGACAATTGAGATAGAAAATCGATCATACCGATGCAGCAGGATTATACTACAAATCTGTTTGCGGCGAACTGTTTATGGATGTGTTAGGTCTACTTTGACCCAGAACGCGACGGCAGCAGCATCGTGTACATGCTACTTGACGATGCGATACTAGTCATGTAGTCTCAGTAATTGGGTTGTAGCACCCCGGGCCGCTAAAGTGCGATGATTATGAAAAATAGGTCACACATTGTGCAAATCGATCATACGTATGGCAGTGATGTAGCAGACTCTGCGGGACTGACCATTTGCGGACTGACAGTGCAGCAATGTCGCGGGCATGAAGACCACAAAATGGCGAACACACAGTATCTAATGCGCAAAGTGCATTAAGACTCGGAGAGTGCAAAAACAACATTAACGGCTGCTAAGGGGATTTAATGTTACTTAATGTCAAGAAAAACCATTAGAGAGTGACATCTCAGTGGGAAAACCACATTAATCCTGTTAAGAGCATTTTCAGAGTGCTGTTTGACGTCACTAACTGGTAAAAAATTCTGATGTAATCTGATTTTATGGCATAAATCCATTAATGGTCCTTGGCCGGCTGTCCGTAAGTGATTAATTATTCAATGTACCCCGAAAAATACCTTAAAATAGCTTCCCCCCATACACAAATCGTAGAATAATATATAAACCCCAACATTGGCATGGTCAATATCAGAACACTTGGGTATCTACGGAAGAAGGAGGGAAGTCGAGATAGCAATACAAGGCTAATAAGAAGTTAGGGGGAGGCTATGCCCGACATTAGAATCGGACTCAGAAAGCTAAAATGTAGGTAAAGGGTACTTATGTATACTGACGTGTTGAAAGGGGGGCCTTTGATGCATATAGTATATCATTGATGGATATTGCGAATACGGAAATGGGGTATAGCTACCATCTAAATCTTACATTGGGAATAGTCTAGCTAAGAAATAGAAAGTGGGGCCCTGCACAGTGGGAACTCTACCTACCTTGTGTGTGGTTTGGAATAAGCATCACTCCCTCTTTAATATAATTGGTGAAGGCGTTTATGACCAATTGGGTTTTATTTTTACACCACTTACGTGATGATTATTGGAGTACACAGGCTTTAGCACTTGACAAAATATTTCTCAAGCAGGCCGGGGCTTTTCCGCCACAGACGATAACACCGAAAGGATATCTCTAATAATCTCCCTCCGCTACGGAACTTGTCACTGTCTAGGGTCCGCGAATGTCTATGATAAAGGCCCAACAACATACCCGCGTATAATATACCAATATATATCGCGACCGACTTCAACTCAGGGCATCATTTACACGGACAAAGCAACGTTTATGATCTGGCGCCAAAAGCTAACTCGTTTCAGCAGTAAAATGGGCGATAATTTAGTATATATCATGGACGGGCAACATACGGTCCACTATTGAATTCTGAACGNCCCGTAAGCAGATTCCGGCCTTGCATGATATAAGTGTGGCNCACAGCCACAGTTTACCTTTATCTTTCACTACGTCACACAGACTTGTGCTCCGCACAACTAGAATTGTTAAATTTTCAGAAATCCAAAACTAGGACTAAATGGGTANTTTGAACGGCTGGTGTATTTTTGCTACCCCAAGAGCAAACTGTACAACAACATTGCCAAATGCCTTCTGTTTGCCATTGTCCTCGCATGAACCGATATGTCAGCAGGACCACCAGAGTAAGAAAAGCTACGTCATATCGTTCGTTGTGGATCGGGCCGTGGCAGTGATTGTAAGGTGCTTTTTGTGTATCACTAAATCAATGCAAGCTGGCAACAACTATATTGAAGTAGGCTAACTGTAGCGAGTGGGATGTCGGCTACTAGGCCATAAACCTAAAAATTGTATCAAATACATTTATTCCTTGTATGTGCGGATCAGTAAGCGATCAAGGAACCGATTTGGGCATCGCCACCTACTGGAGGAGTCGACCTCCCCTACTCTATTTGAGGCCTATGTTTGACGAACTTATCCGACAATAGACNAAGACAAATTCACGACCTGTATACAGTATAACCCTAATAGTGAAGTATTTGAGCCCTTGATGAGCTTACAACGTTCTTCGTGTAACTGTCTACTCTGTTCAACAGACGATTAGCCTATAAGGGCATCAGCTGACACAAACACCAGGGGTCCTCAAACCCTTCGGCTTNTGGCAAATTATTACTTTTACCGAACGTACTATAGAAGAGATATTGCAAATTTACACACCCATAGATGATATAAGGAATTTTTGGATATGGCAAACATNAAAATAAATATAATTATTAGGANAAATTGTTTTTTTTNATCGGTACAGGACCTAGTTATCAGTCATAAATGGGCATGGGCATGGAGATAATACAGCTCAAATGTGATGAAAAAGATCTGACATTAAGATNTTNCCCCTGNTGTTAAAACTTTGAAGTGNTATCAGATCACTAATAAAAGTCCATGTCTTGGCGCGAACAGTATTCCAGCAAAACTAAATAGTTTGCCCAGAAGAGTTTTTACACAGTGTCAAGTACAAAGCCCGGATACCCAACNACATGAATTGAATGATATGAATTGGGCACATGATGTGTCAGGTATTCACCGGCCCCGTCTTAACTGCTAGTTTTGGTTAAAAGGTGGAGTGCGCAAGAGTGCGTGATAGTCCTCTGGACGGTTTGATTTTCCTCACAAAGNCCATTGGTGGTCCAAAATTTTCATCAGTGTTGAAATCAAGGGTTCTTTTAATTCTCAGATTGGGGTCGCGTCCATCTGAAGATGTTGACCCAGCAGAAGTTCTGTCCCATTCTGAGATACCTAGTGAAAAAATGAATGGTTGAAATATCAGTGATACCCTTTCAACNAAAATGCTGGCCCAATCATATGGGGATTAATCTTTGGGGCTATGGGCACAGCGATTCCAGTACTCAATCTGAATTTAGCATTAATTTTGGTGATTTGGGCCGAGTATTAAAATTAGACGCTTTTCGCCATTGGGTGTTCGATTAAGTTTTCATGTGCGCAGGGCGAATTGCTTTAAATGCTTATTGGCTGGCAAAGTCCAGGATATATTTTCTGTGAAACCCACATGTCAATAGTAGCACCTGGAATTCAATGTCTGATTATAGGGGTTATCTAGGGTAGGCTAAATGCCGGAGTAATCAGCTCATGAAGCGTAGTCTAGGGTGAAATCACAGGTTCAATGGTGTTTCTTTATCCAGNAAGTTTTCCNGTAGCCTTCGATAATGTCTATGCGTTGGACAGGTAGTGTTTTACGGGGGTCTGAGAGTTGTAAGTGTTTCCCAATAACTACGGTTGCAGGTAGCACTGAATGCATAGAATTTTTTTAGCCAAGCATACATAGTAGCAAGGTTATCAGTGCTCTGCGTTCGGACACCGTATTGATAGTATTTAAACCATTTCATGATAGCTGGTTAATGTGCTTTGGGAGCGCAATTTTCATAATAAAGAAANNAACCTATAACAAGTTCGTTACAGTTGATACCTCCACAGATGATAATAATTTACTTAGCACTTACTCGGAAATTATATTTCCTGCTATTATTAAAGTGGCATTGCATTTCTGGACTGTTACCTGAANAGAGCAGTATAAGTCAAACATAATTGCAATGATAATCCATTATAATATTTGCCTTTTTTGTGNAAGAATCATATTCTCGNTACAATTTTAGCTGTTACACTGGGGATCTGTATTGATGCGACAGATGNNNATGAATACTGACCCCTTGTGGATTAAATTTATGAGAGTGTCGAAGCAGNATGTGAACTGATTTGNTTTNNGTTTNCNTTTTATNTAACACTGTTCAGCNGNGGGCTCTGTTAGAGGGGTTGNATTGAGCATACACAATGCTTACATCAGTGAAGGTAAGAAATAGTGTCAATTGTCAGCAAATAATTGGACAAGCAGATTAGTANATATANGATACCTGGTATTGTTTCTCTAAGCTGTCATTGTACGTAACGAAGTCGAATTTCACACTGCTTGNCAATTTTAGNGGGTTTCTGATAGATTGNCATAATTANTATTTGGAACAGAGCTAAGNTAGTGATTNCTTAATCTCNGTCATTAGAAAATGCCTATATTGGTAAGGATAGAGACTAATTGAAATTTTATTTGCCATCGCTGAAAAGGCAGCTTGCGATATCTGTACCAAGTNGATTGTGGGCATNAAGCAAATGCATGNTCATCGTTCACGCATGGTCCTACTCAANATTGGAATCTATGGCCATAGTCCTCTGTGGTGAAAAAANCATTGTGAACTTGGCAAACTAGCTTATTACTTTCTTCTGAGGCTATATTGTAGTCTGNTGTATGTATATGGCTCGTGTTGTAAGTTGCAAAATAAATGTACTTGTAATTACTTCTAAAGAAAAAGCACCATCTTGTAGGTGTATNAATCATCGCGATAGCGAAACTATAATTGATTGAATTTAATATTGATTGATTTTTGATATTAATTCTCGTTCTAGTAATTCATTTTGAAAAATTCACACGGGTCCAGCGGGTCGCTATACCTATGAATGTTGAATCATAGACAATACTAAATGTGTTTACTTTTCAATGAACGACACTATTAGCTATGGCAGAATTATAGGTTCACTAAATAATCTTTTATTACCGGTGTAGATCTATTCCAAGGCACCAAAACCTAATCTTATTAGTAAGCAATGATCAGTGAGCCAGTATTACCACCGTAACGGGGTTAGCCAACCTAGCTATTTCTCAAGAATGATAAACAGTATTTTGTATCGCGATAAGAATAGCTATTTCTAACTGCTGGTATAAGTTGTACAAAGTTTGAATAGATGTAATACTTCGATGCTTCTTCCCGTCAAAGCAAGTTTCAAAACGGGTGGTTCTGCACTGCGGTCTTGCCAACGCCTGAATGATAAATTTACATGCCCTATTTTAGGTAACCAATTAAAGGTTAATAGACACCGATTGGTTTACAGGTGGCACAGAGCATAGAAGGTTGTGGTTGTCCAAAATTACAATGACTCAGATGCTAGATCTGATGGGGAAGAAACACCCAAGGGGGTTCCGTAGCGGAACAATTTCTAGTGTTTCTGGATAGTTTGGTATAGTGTTGGCATAAGATTAGGTATAGCACTACGCCATTTTAATAAAAAATTGCACAAGTAAAATTGCATAAAATAGTCATCCGTGATTTCTTGAATAAATTTTCGTCGATTGAAACTGTGTAACGTTATCTGCATTTTTGCATTAGTCTAATGGTGCATCTCGCAATTTCAAGAGGGGCCGATACTAAGTAGTTGCCTGTTGAGTTGTGTGAAATCTCGATTAAGTACATGTATCTTTATCTGACCTTGTGGTATTAACGCATCCACATCATTGGTACATTAATTGAAATCGCCCAGGCCAGTATACCAGACAGATTTATAAGTTTTGAGGCATCTACCACAGAACGATGCGAAATAGTTNAGCCACTATAGAGACTGTGATGAGATTGNAATTNACCTGNATTAANTTTTTTGCCAATCAAGTAGACCGTCATAAGGATTCAGCCCAATCCAAGCAACGTNTCAGCAACAGTGATCTATGCTGGTAAGTGGTATCACACACTCGGTGAACTTTGGNTANTANAACCANTTGNCAATCNCNGNTCTTTGAAAATCTGNAACGCCACGAAGTTATATNNCATTAAGCATTGATTAATTACTGAGGAAGGTTAAATTTACGCTGAAACTGAGTCACGGTGATTGATTGCTTCATACCAATACCGGGGTTTAGATATTATCAATGGTATCACCAACCATGACTTACCCGGCGTGAGGTTTCGAAAATCAAGTCCGGCCACTGTTTTTCAGCTGCGTTGAAACTCACTNCTAATTGGTAAATATAGAGCCCTTTTCTTTGCCTGAATGCCAGTAGATGCAAGCTCACGCTGAATAGACGTCCATACTGTGCTATCTATCTGGATTAAACCGTAACAAGACCTTTATAGGCTTAAAAAGAAAATGTATTGATAAACTCTCACTCATCAACAGTTTATAACCCTTCTGATCAGCATGCTGTAGCCTGTTGACAACTGCCTTGTCAGTTTTCTGCACTATTATAAGAGTAATTTGCAGATTAGGTCTTAAATTCTAAACAATAAGGTAGGCTCATATCATTTTTAGTAAATTATTCAGTGTTACGGGTGAAGTTACGTTTGTTCAGGCTCTGTGTTTTCGAGGGGGGAGAGAGTATTTTATTTTTAACTCAGTCTGGACTAGGTAGCAGACAAGACAGCAATAATGGCGATACAGAGTACACTGCATGATATTTGTTATGATAAGATGCGATCTCACAATAATCTTATGCAGATTACTGAGCCTTTGACAATGGAAAAACCTAATATTATGAGCATATGATGTTCCACTGATGGTCATAAATCACACGTCTTTGCATTTAAGCTAAAAACATGCTTAACAATATTGAGAACTGACGAAAGATTGCAGATAACTTGATAATTTTGCTAATTGCTGAGTATTCTAGTTACGTTATGGTTGATAGTCAGTTCATTTCAATTGTAGATCATAAATTACTCAATAGTATGGTCCCAAACTCCAAAAACTAGAGCAAAGGTCTGAATCTTCAAGTAATACGAGTTTTGATATTAGCAAAGTACTTTGTCGAACTCTGGTGACCTTTTGAGTTCGAGGCATTAAGGCCAAATCTAACTGAGTTTGGTTCAATAGTGTTAGGTCACTTTTGAAGACATGATATACACAAATACTAAATAGTGAGCGTTTTGGTTGAAAACCTTTCCCTAAGATAATATTGAGTGCGTGTGTGTGTGAGAGAGCGAGAAGAACTGAAATGGTGGCATTCATAAACTATTTTCTAGACCCACTATGAATAATAACCTGTAGAAGTAAACGGATGTGAAGACTAACTCCAAACAACGACCATCTATGTTGTAAGAGAACCACCGTGTGTTTATTATGAATAGGTATGGTAATCATCTTGAAATAATACGCCATTTATTTATTTATTCATTTATTTATAGAAACTTGTTCGATATGATGAAGTATTGTTGAAGCATTTCTTTTTATTGTATAGATATATTTCTTGAGCTTGGGCATAGAGCCGATATTACGGTGTTCGCTGCTCGGGGGTAGTGCCTGGTGTCGGCTAGCGGAACCGTCTATGGCGCGACCCAATAGCTCACAACAATAAGATAAGTAACCCTTTTTCAATAAAACCTTAGAACATCTTAAGAATCACCTACGAATTGAATTCTTACCTTGTTGGACAGCATCCAACCGCAAAGTAATGTGTAATTGTAATTATGTATATTTAGGTATATTTTTGTGTAAGTCGTACGTTTGTCCATACCGCATGGCACATCCCTCCGCCCTAGAAGTAGATGCGTTTCCGGTTAACCCCACCCGTGGTAAGGAGAGCCGTTTCTAATAAAAATTCAAGCGAACAACTTTGGAAAAAGGTTTCAAGTTCATTCTATGATATAATACATAAAATCACTATGGGGTTGGTAATGTAATAATGACGTATATATAAGTAGATTGTGAGAAAATCTCACTTTTTGACACCCATGGTTACGCGAGTAGACGCTGCATNTCAGCCACGATAGGGAGGAAGGAGGGACANATATATCGTCGCAAAACAATGCANATAAAGTATAAGTGTTACAGTATGTATATATATAAGCAGAAGCACCCACGAAAAAATTGATAAAAGAANTTAAAAATAAAATAAACACTTGTGGCGNATAAANCATACAATAAGGAAATTTGCCATGTGTAAANATAGTNNTNTATAAAACGAATATCTAATGATAAAATGCCCTTGTGGGTTAACNAAATNTTATCTAACATAACTTAGNTAGGATATGAAGTCGGANTCGGACTTGGGATTGGATTTGGGCTCGGAATCGAATTCAGACCTCGATGTGAACCATGTGATCTGAAAACTTTTTGTGTGTAAATTTATGATTAATTCACACCAAGTATGAAATATTAGTAGTGATAACATGTGTCCGCGATTACGCTGCAAGGGATCCGAGATCGAGTACTCAGTCTGGGTACCACAAAAATAAGTGTCTCTCGTTCAAGTGCTGAAATCGCTGAGATCGCTGAGATCGCTGAGATTGCTGATGATGACACATACGTTATCAAGAGTATCTATGTGTCAATGGCCGATGAGTCTAATTTACGGCTCCGCCATTGGAAACAATGGTATGACTTCGCCACGGGGGACAGAACAGGACTGGAAATGATAGATTATCCAGAGAAGCCTGGAAGACTAAATTAATAGGCACAGGACTGGAAATGCTAAATTATCCAGAGAAGCCTGGAATACTAAATTAATAGGCACAGGACTGGAAATGCTAGATTATCCAGAGAAGCCTGGAAAACTAAATTAATAGGCTCAGGACTGGAAATGCTAGATTATCCAGAGAAGCCTGGAAGACTAAATTAATAGGCACCGGACTGAAAATGCTAGATTTTTGAGAGAAGCCTTGAAAACTAAATTGATAGTGCTGACTGATAAAGTCTTAGGGTACGCTCAATGATTTGGCATCCCTATCTGGTTTAATTAAACTATGTTTAATGAAGAAATAATATATAACCTGAATAAATAGATATATATGATAGCCTATATGTGTAGTATTTGTGATGTATATATAATCGGAATAAAATAGTATGGTAATTAGGTTAGAAAAGACCCTTGAACACATAGGAAAGTGTACTACAAATAATATGAACTTGAAAATGGCAAATAAATTGGCCCCATCCACACATTTGTTTTCCGAAACAGATGTGTCGATGATCAAGAACCACGTTAGTCATAGGTCCGCCCTGATGTCGACACATGCGTTTTACGAAGCGGGTGTGTCAACCGTTTGTTATGTCGATATCTGTACAAGAGTTGGGACAATGTTATTTTAAAGAGGTAATTTTTGTGCTATAGACGTACGCATAAATTGCGTCATGAAGTACAAGTGTACATTTCCATTTTCAAAATTATAAGACAGATCAAATACGATATCAAGTTATTCTACACACCCGTGCAGTTAAGATATCGTATGAATCGATGACGGGACATATTAATTCATTCCGCACGAGTTTGTCGAAAAGCCTGTTCCGTTAAGCACTAATGTACCGAGAGGACAACGAGTTATACAAGAAGATGGAATCACCACTCCACGATATCGCGATTCTCCCGGACAAAACGGCACCTATATTCCACCTTGCAATCGCCGAGCTGAATTTTATAGATTAGTGACATTTCGTCCAGATCGAAAGAAGCTTCAGTTTTGCCAACTGATATGGCGACCGCGAGATTTCATTGGTCTGGATACAAAGATAGAGCGAAGTGTTTCAGCTGCGGTGTAAACATGGACTACACCTGAAAAGCGAGCAAAAAATCCTACACCGGCCGCCGAAATAGGAACGCAAATACGCGTCGCTCGAACCAGATTGTCAGAGGAAGATGCCAAGAAGATGCAGTTGGACAGCATACGATTTAGCAGAAGTCACACAGAAAAGAGCCACCAGCAGACGATCAAATATTCATTTCACTGAGAACGATGTCGTAAAAGACCCTTTGATACTACTCGATATAGTGCCAGTCGATCAAATACACAAACTGCGCAACAGTCAAAGAGTAGACTGGGCAACTCTGTTTATGCTAGAAACAGAATGGGGACGCCATCAATATTAGAAATAGCATATGTTGAAGAAATTGCAGAGAATGTGATGGTTATACAAGAAACCATACTTTGCAAACAATGCAAGAACAATAGGAGTGAAATTACCCTGATCCCCTGTGGACATCTGGGCCTGTGTCAAGAATGTTCGCCCGATGCTGAGCGCTGCATATTCTACAATGGGAAAATATCGCAAAAGATCAAAGTGTATGGAGCTTGACGGTGCAGGCAAGACAAACGTATTTCTGTCTAGTGGACTGATATCAAAGTATAGTACTGTGCAGTGAAGCTAATTCGCTTTATTATGTTCAAATACTATAGTCACTATGTTCTTGATAGTTACTATCAGGTTGCTTTAAATGGCGCTAACATTTTCATGCCCTGAACATAGTTTAGAGTTAATGGACATTTATTATGTGAATGGTAAGTTGTCGCTGCATAATTGCATTTGTAGTTGACTGGGGTGAGGTCATATTACTACGTATTGAATCATTGCGTTATGTACTGGTATGTGTATTGTTGTTCACACACATATTTGGGTCGCCGTTTAATCGAGTGATACATGATTAAGTATATATTTGTTTGTTTTGTGTTAACCGTATTGATGTAAACTATTATTAATAGTGCATGACGATAGCAGGGTTTGACTAAGTGAGACTTGTGGCTAACTACCATATATGCAAATAGCAGGGTCCTGTAGGGATAAATAGGGTGTATGTGTAAACGACATTAAATCAGGAAATTACTGGTCCTTGACACGTTGTTTAATGTCCTAAGTTACTAAAATAAATACCCCTACCTACACTAACGTCACACTGTTCTCGACAAAGTCAAACCTGTTACAATGAGTGTTTATAATGATCTATGTTGTAGCGTCTCGTACAGTAAGGCGTTATAACCGACCACGCCGTATGTTAGTGTCGGGACCCTTCACCCTAACGGGATAGAAGTTTAGGATTCGTGGTATATCAGATCTATGGTCTGTGAGACACGGTACATACGAATGAATAAAAAGCTTAAAACACCAGTACCATCGAACCCAGAGATATAGTAGATTGTGATCAAAATACTATTGTAATTGAGTGTTGTGTAATGACACAATATTTCATGAACGAATTTTTCGGCAGGATAGGCCGTCACATGAATTATATGTGTAAACCAACCTTGGAGCTGCTTTTCGGCAGGACAGGCCGTCGCATGAATTATATGCGTAAACAAACCTTGGAGTATTGAAAACGTTTATTAATCGTGCACGTTGATGAATAGGTTTAGATAAAACTTGTAGTAAAATTGAAGCATGTTTACCAATTTTATCAGGTTTTACTCATAGAAACCTCATTCCTCTTTGCATGGTTATATTTGGAGTATTTGGTTGTATTAAAGGTTTAGCTTACTAGTTATACCAGTGTAGTTTTAAGTTCTGGACCTGGAGGTCATTGCCTGATTGGATCTAGCTGCTGCTACCCTTACCACTGCTTCGATCACCATTTGTGGATGCTACAAGGTCACAACATCAACACAGATAAGGAAAACGAACACTGAGAAGTAAAATCGAACCAAGTGTGGACTCTCGCAGTAACAAGCGTTATTGGAGCTGCACTATAAACGTACTGGAGGCACCACTGGGATTTGGAGATTGTGGCAATTTCACCCCTTCAGTCTTCAGGTACGCCGCATTCACGCTGATAACAACCTTCCGGCCTAGCATCTTTGTCGTCTTTGACTTGCTAGGATGAACAAACTTTCTGTTCATCCTTTTGATCCCCTCATTCATGAAAACTTTTGCGTTCAATTCAGTCGCCATGTGACATAGCATACCGTCACCTCCGTGCTCCTTGTAGGGGCGAGTCGACCCTTTCGTATGTCCGTGTGCCGCGGTCAAACCGTAGTTCGCGACTACAGCCCTATCGCAACTTATCATGACGTCTTTTATTTCGGTCATTTCAAAATTTAATTTTAGTTTGCCTTGTACGATCGGATGGATGTTTTCCAATGGGTGGTATCCATTTGTCGAGTCTTGGCACTCTGCATGCCGGTAAGGGTACATCAATGTTCGTTGCACCCTTTCTTGTTGAAATTCACTCAAAATATGGGTTACTTCTTCCCTTTTTGGATTAGCAGCACGGTGATCGTCATCTCCTGCCGCCATTTCTATCCAATAGGATCGGGACAATCCATCTGACGTGAATACTTGCATCGTGCTGAGATAAATCACTTCCTTTATTTTAAACGCAACTCGTAGGAGAAGTAAGTTATCTTCGGCCGTCTTTGTGCTGAGAGAAATGTAGGCCTCCATATGTATTGTATTTTTTTCATCAGCCTGGCCATATTCTTTTTTGTGCTGCTGGTACTTCTCCGTTATTGGCTTCATCACGCATGACACCATATTTGCTGACCACAAGGTTACAGCTTCTTGTAAATCCTTGCTATGGCTTTCCCCTTTCAAATTAGAGGGACCAGAGACAAATGGTTTAGTTGGTGGGTCTTTTAGTTCGCTGTCGCACTTGTACTTCATAGATTGGGGCGTGCTAAGATGGCATCGCAGATCTTCCAGCTCAGTCGCGAAAGGTTTATAGACCTCTGACCATACGTTGTCGGCGATAATGGTATTTTCTGGTGTAGTCAAATCAAGGGGCGTATATGGCAATTTTGCTAGCTCAATTGATTGTGGGCGCAGGACCTCAAGTTTAGTATTTACCTCAGCACGGGTTCCCTCTTGTAGAACGTACGTGGTTACCAGACCGTTCATCCTTCTGTTTAGCTTATGCGATAATCGGGGTTTTGTAGTTGGTGGGGAGAGGGC